>JAJHUR010080754.1:0-11106 GCA_027495735.1 Lutjanus campechanus | reverse complement strand
GCGCGTGTGTGTGTGTAAATGAGAGAGGGAGGGAGAGACGAGGGCTATGGCAGAACCTGATTATGAAGAAACATTGGAGGTGATGGAAAAGGCTGCTACAAGATAATGACACTTTGAATACTGAGAAGGGCGTGTGTGTTTGTGTGTGTGATTGTGTGTGTGCGTGCCTAAGAAAAAGTGCTGAGTCAGGGCTAAGCAAATCCATGGCGCCCGAACAGCAGATGGAAGGTTTTCTCCCCTACAGAGCGCACACACACACACACCCGCACACTCACACACACACACTCACGCATGATAAAACAGCCAGTCTAAAGACCACTTGAGATTGTGTTGCCAAGGTGATGTCATGCTGACACGAGTCCAATACAAATCAATACCACAACACTTCAGACACACAGCCTGAAGTGGACACATTCCCCCGTCTCATCACTTCTATTATAAGGCTACTTAACACTGAAATAGCAAATAATTATTGTAGTAACACAGCCAACGGTGAGGCCACAGAATGTGCTGTTGGACAGATGTTTTGTACCCTTGGAAGCGACAGTTAGTCATGTCAGCCAGTTTGAAATAGGGGGGAAATATTTCAATGACTACAGACCTTTTTCTCAGCAAATATTTTGATTTGTTGTAGCAGGAAAGCACAGATGGAACATTAACAATGGTTCAGTCCCATTATGTATCCCAGTGGAGAAAAATCCCAGTGAGCGAGTATAAACCATTTTGCTGTGTTTTCAGTCAAAAATGTCAAATAGTCCCTGCTTTCTGAAATGTGATGATTTGCTGCTTTTCTTTGTTATATAACACAGTAATATCTTTTCAGTTTTTGGACTGTTTATCCCAGGCATGTTCAGACTATTTTGTGAAGGGCCATGTGGCTGCGGGTTTTTGTTCCTACTGAGCTGGAGCACACCAGGCTCGACTCGTTTAATCAACTGATTTCAGTCTTCAAACAGCTGATTAGTCGAGTCACGTTTGCTGTGGGTTGGTTGGAGCGAAAACTTGCAGCCAATCGGCCCTTTGTGGAATAGTTTGGACGTGCCTGGTTTATCGTAAAAAACAAGAACATTGGAAACATCGTATTGGGCTTTTGGAAATCGCAAGTGGCATTTTCACTGTTTTTTTTTTAACATTTCATTGACTAAACGATTGATCAGAGGAAACAGAGGAGTGACACTGATACTGGCAGGTGCCATTTTAAAGTAGGCAGTCTCTCAGCGAGTCATCAGCAGACCCACATGCTGAGGAAAAAGCACAAACACAGAACAGCTCCACCCTCTGACAAGGAGGGGGAACCAAGAACAAACATATTGCCATACAACACAAAATCCCTCTTGACCAGGGTCATAACACCCCCTGACCTAAGACCAAACATTTCGTCCCCCCAAGAAATGTCAGATACCTACAGACCTGCACGAGAGAACGCATCAGCTACCAGATTTTCAGTACCTTTTATGTGGTGAATCTGGATCATAACAAGAAATTGATTGATTGGAAGGGGAGCAGGCCATAAGCTAATGCTATTTGGGGGACGTTGGCATTGAAAAGTTTGGGAACTCCTGCCCTAATCACAAAATTTCTCTGAGCTGTGCTAAGAAGCCAGCTAACATGCTAAGATGAATGCTAGTATGATAATAATCTTAACCTGTACAGTTTAGATGCAGTTTTGCATCACAAGCTGAAGTATCCCACAACTGCCAGCACACAGATGACATATTTAACACTTTTCATCTGGCACCGCCCTAAAGAAAAAAGAAAAAGCTACTTTTTTTTTCCTCGCTGAATTTTTGACACCTTTTTTCCTTCCCTCCAGTCTTTTCTTTGTAGATATTTTGACATGTCACAGCACAGGTGTAAAACATTAATGGTGGCTGCTTCAGTTTCAGGATTCTGATATTGTTCCTGCTGACTCACTGTCATCATTAATGTTATTAGCAACATCTGTGCTTTTCCTACCATGGAATATGCATTTCAGCCTGCTTGTCAAACTCACCTGTCATTCCAGTTACCTGATTCTGACACCTACCTGCACATCAACACACCCATGCTCCTATTAGTCTCCTCATGTAGGAGTTGTGGTATCTCCTCTTCATGTGAAATGCAGTACCTGAGGAATGTAGTTTGGAGTAAAGGCTCTTTTTATGATAAGTGGCATGTTGAGACCGGTGGTCACTTACTGACCTTAGGTCAGAGAATGGTATTTGTCAACAGTCACCTTTAGCCTAGGGAAATTAAAACCAGATGTCTATCTCAGGTCTTTGAAAGCAACCAGCCTTCAAAAGGGCCACGGGAAAAGTTCCAGGTTAGAGTGATGTTTGGCTGTATCCTCTCCGAGCTAACCATGGAGCTCGTCATGATGCTGCGCTATTTTTGTAATAAACCGTTATTATAACTGCAAGCCGGTGTCAGCAGAGATTTCTTCACCACATCCACATTTTCATCATCACTGAAGAATATACGACAGAACTTGGCGTCACGACCTCCGGACGTGCTGTGTCCTGCGGCGGTGCCGGACGGCTTCAGCGACCTTACTCCCGTTCCAAGTCGACAAATACGGTGAGCATTCTCACATGAAGAGCGCTTGTCTGCTCGTTGAAGCTGGTGTGTGCGTCTGCTATACGGTCACACCGTTAAAGAGCTTGTGTGTGTGTGTGTATGATGGTGCTGTGCCTGTGGTGAAGAGACTCTGTCCTAAATTTAAGATTTGTGTTGATAAACAACGCAAAAGGGGGGTATGTGATGTAACAGAGTCTAAGAATAAAAGAAAAAGAGAATAAAAGAAGATAGTAGAGAATAAAGGTAAAGAGTAAAAAAGAAGAGAATAGAGAATAAAAGTGAAAAGTAAAAGTTAAAGAAAATAACAGAAGATAAACTAAAGGAAAAGAGAAATAAGAGGAATAAGAAAATAAAAGGAAATAAAAGGAAGAAATAAAGGAAATAAATAAAGGAATTTGTTGAAGCCAAATTGTAGAATAGCCTAACTAGTAACAAAGCAGGGAGCTAAAGAACCGTGCAAGATTAATGAAGATGGGCCCTCAAACTTCTTAACGGTAAGACATGTGTAAATTAGACACTGCGTGAAAGTGGGCTTTGAGGAATAGTCGGATTGGCTTGGAAAATTAAAGAAGAGAAAAGTAAGCCGCAGATTTGGACAAAGCCCTCAGGGAGGCGATTTTAGATGGGCCAAAAAACCTGAAAAATCACTAGGTGACTTTCAGGTCAGTTCTGGGAACTGGGGGTGTAGAATGAAAAATCAATTGCAAGTTCCAACTATTGACGAATAGTGTGGAAGCCTCTCATTGAACATTTGCACCTCAAATGGTAGCACAAATTTAGAAGGAAAAAAGGAATAAGGAAAAAGGAAAAAGGAGCGGCACAAAGCATATGCTATAGGTTTAAAAAAGTGTGAATGAGACGTCTTTGATAAATTAAGATTGAATATTGGTTGTGTTTTAGAATGATGTGGAAATGTTTTGTGGTTTGTAAGTTGCTCTGTGTTTTTGATAGTTGGGTGACTGATCTCTGTGGGAGATAAGAGCTGGTCTCTGCTCCTCTGTGGAGTGTGTGTGTGCGTAAAGTTCAGTGTTGGTGTGTGTGTGTCTAGTGCACTGTTTTTGTGGTTTTTGTGTGAGTGAAAAGCTGCAGTTGGTTTGTGTGGTTTGCGATAATGTGGTAAGATTTTATGCTGTATAAGTATGTATAAGTTGTGATTAAGAGTAGTAAAGTGTAGGGAAAGATAGGTTATTTTGTTCTTATTGCTAAAATATATGAGCCTTGTTGAGAGGACGTTTTAATTTGGTTAAAATCTATGAGCCTTTTTGGGGGATGTTTTTAAATTAGGTAAAGATTTATGAGCCTCATTCAGGGGACTTTTTGAAGTGGTTAAAATTTATAAGCCCCCAGTAAGGACTTTTTGATTTTTGAAGAGAAGTGGAGAGATTCATATGAATGTTTGTATGTGTATGAATGGGTGAATGAGAAACTTGCTAAGTGATATGATATAATGATATGATAAATTATATAAGGGTGTTAAATAAAATAGTTAATGAAAGTCAAACAAACTCACTCTTTATATTTGGGTTTCTTATTCACGAAGCCATCTTTAAAACGTTTTATTCATTTCTGTAGTTTTATTAAATAAGATACTTAGTAGTTTATGTGCCGTCATGAATACAGAGTATAAAGCTGTCTTCAAGTTTCCGAAATTAATTCTATATTGTTGAAAATTTAAGAGCTGAATAAAGTAAAATAAATCAAAATTGTCATGATGATAATGTATAAGTATTTGTAACTTGGTGTTTAAAGGGGGAGTAAAAATATTTTTGTTGAGAAGAATAATTTGAATGCTGGCGGAGAATGGGTTTAAAAGTATATTGATTTGGTTTGGTGTGGTTAAAGGAAGTTTAGTAGAACTATGCGATGTTGAATTCTTCTTCTGTTTCTTTTTTGTTCTCCTATGTCGGGTGAGAACTAAGGAGAGGAGGAGAAGGAGAGAAAGGAGGGGGAGACGGACGAGACCTAGACGAGTAGCGCTGGCCAGTTATGTCACATGGACTGAAGCTGCTGACAGATAATGCCTGCAGCTCCTGAATCCATTTTGACAAAGGCCAGTGCAGTTTTATCCACGAACTCTTTTATCAAATACCTACTTTTCACACACACTCATGTATGTTCATTTATAGTCATCATTACACTTGATCTATTTTCACACACTTTGTTATATGGATATTTCTTATTTTGGGGTTAATTAAGTATATTGATCTGTTTGTGCATATATGAGTTATATCTGCTGCAGTTATTTCAAAGTGATGCTTGGCAACAGACTGACCAGTTAATGAAGTTGATTAGTTATTGAAGTATTGTTTTTGTGTGGTTTGCTATTTTAATAGTGAGTTGTTGATTTTTTTGAAGTTGGCAATTTTATTTCATTCATTGTTTGGTTTGATTGTAGTAAAATAGTGGGATAAAAATAAATAAATAAATAATTGAAATAAATTAGCAAATAGGATAAATTGGTTGATTGATCGATTAATTAATTAATTAAATAAATTAAATAAATAAATAAATAAAATAAATAAATAAATAAATAAATAGAAAAAGAGAGGGAGAAGTAATTTAAATCGCTTTAAGTAGTTTAAAGTTTGGTAATTGATCTACAGTTTACACAAAAATCATTAAAGATGACAAAAGAGAATACGAAGATTCCTAATCCAAAAGTAATCACTCCTGTTGATCTAGTCCAAAGAAGTAATCCTTTAATCAAAGGTATTATGAAAATGTCGGAGAAATGGCATAAGCGTTGGCCAGACATTGATCAACCATGGCCAGTGGAGGGAACTCTTAATCTTGATGTAATTAAAACAATGCAGGTGCTTGTATCCACCTATAAAGCAGACCAAAGGAAAGGCAAAAAGGGGAAACAACGTAAAGAAAAGAGACAAGTAGAGCTTGGCATTCTCCAGTTGTTTGAAGATGAGGGACAAAAACGGCTGAAAACTGTAAAAGAAAAGAATGATAGAGGCGCGGAAATAATCCAGAAAAGCGTAAAAGAAATAGAAAAATTAATGGCGGAAATTAATGCACCTTTCTCGCATATGGATCCAATCAAGAACCCCCCACCTTATGAAAAGGAGGTGAAGTTCGAGAAGGCCTACCCACAACTTCCAGTGATCAGTCACGAAGGTAATTATACCATTCAAGATGAAGAGGATCGTATCATAGAAACAGGGAAAGCTCAAACAACAGTAAGGATGTATCCAAGCTCTAAAAGCAAGAAGAAAATGATCAGCTTGAAAACTGAGGGTGCTCTCAGAATCAGGAAGAATGATTCTGAAGAGGAGGATCAGAGTGATCCAAAAGGAGCTGTGGGTGGATATGACCCTGCAATCCGGCGGATACTAGCTAAAGCGGAAAAAAGAGGAGATAAAACATTGATAGAGGATTTAGGAGATGATAGCTCCAGCGAGACTGATGATGAAGCCTAAAGAAATAGCCATAGCAAAATGTGCAGCACATAAAATGGATGTGTCGAGAGTCACAAGGGGGAATAATGCGGCTGATGAAGCTGCAAAAGCGGTCACAGGCGCAAATAAACCGGGCAAAGTTCTTCTGGTTACTCATGAAGTAGACCTGGAAGACAAAAATGTGTCCAAGAAGGTGATCTTGATGCAGGAAGCTGCATCTCCAATGGATGAACAGTTGTGCCAAGAACATGATGCAACGGAAGATTCTACTGGTCTTTGGAGGAATCAGGAAGGCCTGATAGTAGCGCCCCCAGACCTGTTGGGTCTGATGATTCAGGAAGCACGTGGGTTAGCTCATGTTGCAAGGGGGAAGCTAAAAGAAACATCACAAGGGAATATGGAATTTGGGCACCATTTTTGCTTAAACAGATCGATTATGTCATAGGCAGATGTACAATCTGTCTGAAAAACAATGTTCAGAAAGGTGTATTGGTTCCTCCTGGTAATATTCCAACTTCGAGAGGTTTGCTATTAGCTCACGTAAGTGATGGACTTTGATGATATGATAGAACTAGTCAAAGGTAAAAGATGTATGTTGGTTGTGAATAGAATTCCATGATGGGCTGAGGCTTGACCAGTAACTGGTAGGATGCTCAGTCTGCTGCCAAGATTTTGTGTAGAGAAATTATAAGCAGGTGAGGACTTCCAGAGCAAATATCATCTGACAATGGGAAGGAGTTTGTGGATAAGACAGTGAAATTGATTTTGCAAAAATTGGGAATTAAACAACGTCTCGGTTCCGTTTATCATCCACAAAGTCAAGGGATTTGTGAGAAAATGAATGGTATTTTGAAAAATCGTATTGCGAAAATTTGCCAGCACACAGGTTTAAATTGAGTAGCGGCACTTCCATTAGCATTAATGGTGTGCCGCTCGAGTGAGCTGCGTGATTTGCATATGACACCCCATGAGTTACTTACAGGGAGACGGATGCCGACCCCTTGTTTGCGAACAAGTGGAAAAGGTCCAAGTCTGTCTCTCTTGGAGGATGAAATGCGAGCGTATGTTACATATATGGCTAACCTTCATAAAAGATTATCCATATATGTTTCTGACAGGCAAAAGAAAGAGGAGGTGCAGGAGAGGCTCGATGAGCAAAGGAGGGATACAGTGCAACCTGGAGACAAGGTGTTCGTGAAGGTATTTAGACGGAAGTGGTATAACGAACGCCGTGAAGGGCCATTTGAAGTTGTTCGCTGTACTGGGACAGCGGTCCAGGTTAAGGGGTCTCCAACGTGGTATCATTTGTCGCACTGTGTTAAAGCACCAGAAGAGGAGGTGCCACGCTCACAGAGCCAAGAAGTCGAGGGTCCAAGAGAGCCGGGAAAAATTGTGGGAGAACATGCACCAGAAGAGATGCATGAATATCCCCAGAGTCAAAACCCGGAAGGGGAGATTGACAATGATATGGACGAACCTGATGGTTCTGTGCACATTGATGATGATGCCAGAACTGACTTTGCAGTTAACGAACAGGAAAGGAGGTTTGATGCCATCGACCTCCAGTATGTCCCTGGAACGACAGAGTCTGTTTCAGTGGAAAGTGAAGCGTCAAAGGCTTCAAAGGGCTGTGAATCTGCCCCAGGAAAAGTTGGAGATTCAGGCGAACGAAGAAGTCCAAGACCAGTTCGGAGAAAGACTAGACCAAAACGTTACGAAGACTAGGGTTGAAGTGACTTTAGGGAAGTCAGTTCAACTCCCATGCCAGTGTACTAGAGAGAATAGTGGTACAGGGAAATTTCGAGTTCAGTGGGAAGATAATCATGGCAGGATCCTAGATTTGTCGGGAACATCATCATTGGGAAAGCATATACTACTCAATGACAAGGGAAGAGTAGCGATTGAGGGAGACTGTAGTCTTTATGTGTATAGGACCCAGCAGGAGGATCAAGGTGACTACAGGTGCTCTTTTTATGATCCGCAGCTTGAAAGTGAGGGATCAGAATCAAAGCTCAAGGTTAGAATCGTGACTCTTGTGGTAACCAATGAGAGTAAAACTGTAGAGTTTCAAGCTGTTGGTGAAGTTGGAAATTTGATGACAACAGCAATGACAATCACTATAAAGCCGAAAGTTGGAATAATGGAACAAAAGTCCAACTTTTCAGTGTTGAAAGACGCTGAAAGTAGGAATGAAACGCAATCACTTATAATTGTACCTCAGGTTGTTCCCACGACACCAATTCCTTTAAAGATCGAGGTTAGTGTCAAGTTGGGAGGATCACTTTATCTTCCATGTAAATGTGGGAGATGGAATGGTGGTGGTACTAATCCTCCTAAGTGGAAAAACAGTCGTGGTGAAGATGTATTGTTATCAGGACCTGAAGTTGATACTGTGCCTCGTAATCAGAGAAAGTATATTTTGTATAATGACCTGTGGTGGTTAAAAGTTGTTGGTGATTGTTCACTTTTTGTGCGGAATGTTACCTGGGAAGATCAAGGGGAATACATTTGTACATATTTGGAGCCAGAGTTTAAGTTCATTCCGATTCAGAATTATTGGATGGAGGGTCACATAACTCGTAAGGTGACGCTTAAGATAAAAGATTTGAGACCTATTGAAACTTTTACAGTTGCGAAAAAGATTCAGGAGCAGTTTCCTACAGTAAACACCCCGAGGGAAAATGATACACAGATAAAGCTTGTTACTTTACCCTCAGCAACAACTAAAAGTATTAATACAACAACTCTGGTGACAACTTTGGCAACTAATCTGACAGGGACGTCGAAGGGGATGAATGTAACAACAACAATAATACCTTCAACGTTGATAAGTTCTGTAATTGTAACCCAGAAGCCTATGTTAAAGATAGAGGCTGAGGTTAATAATAGTAAAGAGACTTTTGGAGCTGAAGAACAGATGGCGGAAGAGAATCATGCTAATTTATCTGTGACAGTTCAGAAAACTATTCTGGATGTGGAGGAGGAGTTTGCTGAATTTGACAAAACACCGGAGGATGTGAATGATCAGTACCGTGCCTTACAAAAGAGAGAAGCTGTATGGAAGGCATATGGATTTGATTCTTCGGTGTTAAAAATTGCAGATCCATGGGCAGGAAGGAACTTGTGGTTCCAGCAAGTAACACATTCAGTGAGGTCAGTTAGAAAGTTGAACTGTCCATGTGTGGTGAAGATTCCGTCACCAGGTACCTGGCCTTCAATTTTAGAGACGGTGCCTCAGCCTTTATCTAAGACATGCCAATCCTATGCCTTATCGTGGCTTTTGTATCGGCAGCAAGCACCAACGGATATGGTGATGTCATTGGCGAAACATTTGTTTAGACCCAGACTTAATTGTTCTTGGTTAGAGCGATTGCCTTATGTGAATTTGTTTGATCAGCAGGAAAATATGTTAACAGCGATTCCTGATGCAATGGAGGTGACATCAGTGAGGGCCGATGGTTGTTTTTGCTCAAATAATACATATAATGGACCTGGTATGTTTATGGGAATATCGGACTGTGATGATTATTTGATGACTTTAGATAATTATGACCGTAAGGTGAAAGACCATGTGTATGAAGTAACTTTTTATGTGCCGCACCGCAAACAGCGTAGAACTGTGATGGTGAAAGATCAACTTTTGCCTGTAAATGTAACCATCGGGAATTTTAAAGATATCTGGTGGGTTTGCGGTGATAGGGCATATATATTTTTACCGTATGGGTGGACAGGATGTTGCTATATGGCAACACTGAAACTCCCATATGAAGTTTTTTCTATTCAGAAGGGAGAAGCACCTGATGAAGACCAAACTAATGTTCTCTCTGAACACAGGAAGAAGAGAGAATTAGCCCAATTTCACAATTTGGAGTCTTACCATTGGAGAATAAGTCTAGGAGAGAAGTGGGGAATAGGATTATTTCCATGGTATGGTGTGACATTCCTAGCGGATCATATTGACAATATTACATATACCTTACAGGGATTCGCTAACGAAACCATAAGGGGATTTGAATATCTGTCTAATACCCAAAGGAGTCACAGACTAACATTGTTAAAACATGACATGGCTTTGGACTATATTTTGGCCAAACAAGGTGGCCTATGTGTGACTTTAAACTTAACTGGAGACGCCTGCTATACCTTGATTCCCGATAATTCCGATAATATAACTAGTGTTATAGATGCGTTGAGACACATACGGGATGCGTTTGGTCCATCAGAAGGAGCTGGATGGTCTGCAAATGCTTGGTTGCAGGAAAAGCTAGGACCATTAGGAGCAGTGTTGGTTCAGATCTTGGTGGCAGTTCTCCTATCATTATGTGTAATGTTTTGTTTCTGTACATTGTTGCTGACCTTTGCGAAGGCGATGATACTGAGATGGGTAGGTGTTGTGATGCCTGGAGATCAATCTCAGATGCCTTTAATACAGATAACTAGTGCACATAATGATGAGGATGAACAGGAAGAAGGAGAGTTAATGGAGAAATATCCATATTGAATATTTAATTCTCTGGTCTAACCTTCACGTATCCCTCTATTATTATTATATAGTTACCCAAGAGTCTAGACTAGAGGGTAATATGTTAAAGGGGGAAATGGAGAGGTGATTAATAATGATAATTAATATGGTCTTGTTATTTTCACATTTGTTATTTTTACATTTACATATTTTTACTTTTTATATTTATATATACATATATAATCTACATGATGTTTAATTTGAATCTGTTGTTTTGCAAAAGATACTGGTTGGTGTTCTCTTTCCTCTCGTTTCAGAAGAGATTGGGGGAAGGATGCACTGAAGGGGTTCAGACACTCAAACATGGACAATAAAAATGGACTGACTCTGACTAAGGACACTGATCAAATGTTCAGAGTTACCTCATCATGGATGCTACATCAAGAGCCGGCGCTGTGACAACCTTAGTAACATATGTTAGTTTAATTTAGTTTTTGGAATTGTATAAGTAACATTTAAAGTATATAATATTTTTGAGTTAATTGCAAATGATGTTTTGATATGGGAGTAAGTGCATTAGGACCTCAGACAAGGTTTTTTCGTTTTTATTTTCATAGGGATAGTGGGGTTAGGCAAGGATAGGTCCTAGGGGTAGGTCCTATGGGTTGACTAGCCTATTCC
>JAJHUR010080752.1:0-11572 GCA_027495735.1 Lutjanus campechanus | reverse complement strand
TTTTCCAGTACATAGATATGCTGTGTGCTAGGCTCATCTATGTCAAAAAGAAAAGAAAATTGAAGATGGTTGAAAGATGTTGCTGAGGGACTTGTAAAAGTGACATATACAGACATCTTAAGTTAACTAATGTTAGCAAAATGCTAGATAACTAGCTAATGACTGATGTAGATTAGCTAGCTAATGTTTTGCAAACTTTAGCTGTCAGATGTAACTAGCTAGCAAAGTAGTGATTGATGTAGATTAGCGAGCTAGTTAGCTACAGTTTAGCTACAGAGAAAAATACTAGCTAAAGAGCTAACTAATGACCAATGGAGTTTCTTTTGAGCATAGCATATGGCATATCTAAATACAGGAGACGAAAAAGCAGAAATTTGAATGTGGTTCCAAAAGGGACTGAACTTAAGAAGAAGAATTGCAACAATTTTTAAACACAAATAATGACAAATCAGGTTCACAGTTCACTGTGAACAATTTTTGAAATACATTGTTTTGGTTTCTAAAACTCAAAGATTCAAGTTTATTTAAAGAAGAAAATTACATTATTTCAACAAAACATAAGTAGGCAAAAAGAGTTTTGAGTTTGATTTGAAACTCAAATCAAGTGAAGGTGGCTGCCTTGAAATGAGTTCTCTCACGTTCTTTTACAGTGTAACTACTCATCCAATAATTACAATCATTAGCTTCTCATATGGAATTGGACTTTGACTTTGCTAATAACACAACACTTTACAGCTTTTTGAAAACATGCCTCATTCAAATTTAACTTCCTTTTCTTTTCCCCGCAAAGATGATTCATTTGCCAATAACTCAGTGCCGTTTGAATGCCATGTGGTAAAGAGAACAAAATTCAAATGTAAGTAAAAATTAAAAAATTAAAGCCCCAGATTTAAAGAAAAGTTTTTTTTTCTTTTACAAAATGGCTCTCAAGTATTCTTTGTTCCACAGATAGAGGTCCCTATGGGGCTTTGGATAACTTAGAATTGGTTTAAAATCCTCTTTACAATTTTACTATGGGATTAGGAGCATAAGGGAGGAGAGGAGGAGGGGGTGGATCTTCTGCTGGTGTGAATTGAGCACACATACAATAAACACGCACCAATTAAACCTGCACCCACAAATGTCAACTCTCACTAAATGTGTGCATGCATAATCGCTCTCACTCACACACTCTCTCTCACACTCACACACACGCGCACACACAGAGGAGGGACAGCAGTCACCGGTGTGCAATTCAAGTTGCACTTGAACTCTTTCATGTCTGAAAGCATGTCTTTTGAGACAGGTCGTAGTATGTGTCCTGACATAGGGGAGACCCCCACCTCACCGTTGATATGTGATCTGTGAATCCCTCTGTCCTTCTCCTCTTTAGGCAGATGTAATGGAGTTGTGCGGTAGCTAGCTTGACGGAGGGGGTTGGGGGGGCTGTCAGTTGGAGACGTTACAGCGACTGTCCTTGTTAGAAGTTAAATTAAGGAATAAAAAGATCCTAATGTCGAGAAACAGAAAGTGGAATCTTCACGCTAAAGCTTTCCACGGGCACTACTTCTTGAGCTAAGATTCACCTCTTAAATGAGAATTACGCTATGACTATCATAAAAAAAATTCCAACATTTAGCATAGCCTCTTTTTTGTGTGTTCTTTGTCAGCTGGTCGGTCAGTGTTTTTCATGGTGGATTTTTCGGCCTTTTGTTGTCCAACAGATCGATTGCCAAGAATATAGCAAGAGAGTGGAGAAGAGGAAAACATACATACAGAGAGTTGCTATATCCCCTTATGCACCATCCTCCCCCAACAACACCCCACCTGTGTCCATGAGACATTATACAGGTAATGTGAGAGACAAACAGGCAGACAAGTGTAGTCCAATGAGTAGACGGCTGGTCTGCGATGTCTTGTCTGGGTTTCCTGTGAAACTCTGCGAGGACCTGGCATGGCTGGTGACCAACCATGCAGCAAGATGGGGGGGGGAAGGGTCAGTTGGAGGAGGAGAACAGCTGTTACAGCTCACCAGTGGATGGCGGTCATATCCCCGCTGGGCGTTTTGACTGGTTTTCCTCTGGGTCAGGATCAGGTTTTAGATGAGGACTGAATGTCCATCATCGACTCCACCATTTTGTCTAGGCCAGTCAGGAGACAAATTTTTCTCACGTTTGTTTTCTCTTTTGTCTTGGTGGGTTTTGTTTGTTATTCTTGACTTGCTTTAGGTCGGTGTTGAGATTTTATTTGCCCGTTCGGATTTGTTTTACTGTGGGATTCTTGGATTGTTGTTAAACAGAGATGTCATCTGGTCCATAAGTGACCATCAACTGTCCATGTTACTGCAGTTCTCTGAGGAGAAGAAAAAAAATAACATAAATCAGAGAAAAAGATAGTTTGTGTTCACCAAAGTCACACAATAAGACAAACAAACTAACAGATGGAGGCAGTAGTAGACCATGTAGACCATGCCAATGGAGTTTGGTTGGTTTGAAGAGATGGGTTTCCCATTGGAAAAGACTATCTCACGGCAAAGCAAAGCGGTGGAAATATTCTAAATATAGTGTACACTTAATCTGATATTTACTTTTTTAGATGAAGCTTTTTTTAAGTGGCTAAAATACCTTTTGTTGCTGACTTTGTCACCAGCAGTTAATTTCTTAACTTTCATGCTGGTGCCCCTCTCTGCTTCTACAAACTGGTAACATGCCGACCGGCATCTTCTGTAGCTAATTCACGGACTATGGAGAAGTACCTCATACAATCTCAAATCAAAAAATCCGAACTATCTCTTTAAACGCAACAATGATATTTTACTGTAAAGCTCTCCCCTAACTCCCTACAGAGCAAATTTTAAATAGTTAACATAAAGCTGCAACAATCATTTTAGTAGTTAAAAATTAAGTAGGGGGAACTTCAGGAAGCAGATGCTAACAATGCTAACTTGCACTATATTAAAAACAGATTTCTATTACCGTTGAGTCCGTCCGCCTCTTGTGAGTCGAGGAAGGGTGCAGGACCCCAGACACGCACTGTGCCGTCATCTGAGGCGGAGGCCATGAGTCCTGGGATGGCCGGGTTCCAGCTCACACAGTTAACGGTACGTGTGTGGCCTGTTAGCTCAGCAATGGGAAGTTCACCACGCCGGTGCCAGATGTACACTTTGTGGTCTGCAGAGACCGGACAACATAGGTGACAAAACAGGTGGAAGTAAAGATATTCAGTATACATAAGGAAAAGCAGACAAAAAACATTTATTTGAATGAGATGATACTATGTTAGCAGAGACACTCTTTAGTACAATATTTTATTACAAATAACAAAAGTCATGATATTATTCCTGTTTATATTTCACTTTCAGACTGTACCTTCGCTGCCACTGGCAATGAAGTCTTCATTGTGTCCTCCAAAGCAGGAGTGGATGGTGTAAAAGCCCTGGGTCACACCTTGGTACTTCCTCACCAGCACCCGGTCTTGAAGGTCCCACAGGTGCACTCCCTATTAAAGGTTGTAGTTGTTTCTCAAAACAAAGTGGCAATGTGCTTTAGAAGCAAATGAGCTGATGCTGATAATGGTGGAGGTCAAAAAGCTTACCTGAGTTGCTACATTTAACAAAGCTAATCTTCCGTTCTTTGAAACAGTAAAAGACATGATAGGGTGGTCCTCCTGAACTCTGTAAAGGACATGAGAACAAGACACAGGCAGTCAGGCACTGCACTGAAGAATGCAAATATATAAATAGATAGTTGACATGGAAAAATTGGTAACTTGAAGACCTGATTTTAAGTTCATTTTAAAGTGCAACAAATATGTTTGCCCAAACCTGTGTTGCACTCTAACTGTTGGCAATATGACAGGCACAGTGGAAATGTTGTTAATTTAGTTCAACATTTAAGGCTATGCATACTCACACAGGTGTTTTCACCTAAACAGACATCTGCTGAGGCTGTTGTTGGGTAGAGCTACACTGGAAATTACACGAGGTCACCAAACTGATGATTAAACTGTTCCCCTGAACAGATGTAACAAAGCTAAGAGGAGAGTCAGGAATATGTCAATCAAGCACAGTTCTGTACACAACCAATCAGTCCAGAGATGAGTTCTACTCAGGAAGATTAAGTGAAAACACCTGTGTGGGAGATCATCTGAAAGTAGTGCAAATGTTGACAGTAAAAATCACGAGTGGAAAACTGCAAATTTCAGTACATTTTCATCCACTACTACAATGCAAATATTAGCAGATTGGTCATAGAGATAAACAGTAGGTGGTGCTAACGCTCCAGTCAGGTGTCATTATACAACTGCAGAAGGACGGGGCACAACGAGATGATGGAATGAAAAAAGTGCCAGTCAAACTTCAAATGGTGAAAAAAATATAGAAAACATGATGGAAATTTGGCTTTTGTGTTTTCTTTTTTTCACCTCAGCTGAGCATAATAACCTTTTTGCTAAATTTTGAGGTATTTGCAATAATGTATACAAATAGACCTTTTTCATAGCAGCCATTTTGACATGAAATAGAAGTGTAAACACAGGTGTTCCCAATAATAGTAGGAGGTTTCATTCCATTCAGGTCAAACTGAGTCAGGGTGCTGCTATTGTTCAAGTTGGCTCACTTGAAAGGCTTTGCTACACTAAATGCAATGGGACCTAACACCTGTGTTTACCCTTCTATTTTATATCAATATGGTCACCTTCAATAAGTATATTGAAAACATTCATAAAAACAGGTGGGAAAAAAGCACCTAATAACTTGGTAGGGACTTAAAACTATCAAACTCAGGCACTTGTGAGCAAAATGTGCTGTATTTTTTTCACAAATAATTAAACTTTAATCTAGATATAGTTCAGTACCAAAGGCCAACACATACATGTTTCTGTCTGTAAGGTCCTCGAAGTTGTACCCCCGGATACGCTGATGGGTGTCTGAGGCCAGCACCGCTCTGCCATCACTCAGGCACCACAGGCACTGCACTCTCACACCCTCCCAGGAGTCCAAGAGGTTACCATCTAGGTCCTGACAACACAGACAGCAGACTGCTCATCTCTCATTCTTTACAGGCAAACTGTCACAGAAACCTTATCAAACAAGGGGATTTTTTTTTCTGCTCAGACAACGACACAGTCCAACAGTCAGACAATTAAGGAAACTGAATAGAATTTGAGGAACATGCAAGGCCAAACTGATGTCCTTTCTCTCAACAAATCAAATGTGATTTGATAGTAGCCACAGTAGCTTACTGGCAAAAAAAAAAGGGCTAATCCTTGTAGAATGTGTTTTGTCCAAAGTCCAATGAAACAGCTGTACATTTTGGCATTTCTACTATACTTGTGTTTGAGCTATCATGACAGCTTTATAAAAGGTGTGAAATAAAAGTGAAATAAGTAAAATTTTAATTTCTAGCATATCAATATCTATATAGGTAAACAACACAGAGACCGTGTATGAATAAAAAGATACATCCTCATGGGTTCATCAAGTTTATGTCTTGAAAAGCTGCCTGTTTAAGGTCATTGTAACACGTAACAGCTATTATACATACACCATAACTCACACACAGACTGTCTTCCCTTTTTCTAAACCCCCTCTCCTGCAAACCTGTCCCATCAAAACAAACCAGGCTTTCAGCATGAATTGAATACAGAGATGATGCGTTATTCTTGAGAGGAAAGTGAACATTGGCCTTTACTCATACAAACACATTATAGGAACACTGCTGGTTGAAAATAAAGTGGGGAAAAAGAACCCATCAACTTACACATTGATAAAACTGTCCCCTCTGTCCTCCTGTGACAAAGCGTTTGCCATCGGGGTTCCAGGCCACACTGGTCAGACTGTCCTCATGGGACTGGGACATTTTGGTCCGCAGCTCCCCCGTCTGGTCACCGAGGTGATTGTCAGAGACAGTTGAAAAACAGAGGAGGAGAAAAATAAAATAGGGGGGAAGGGAGACAGCAAGAAGAAACATTAAGTAAGAGTGGGGGAGGGGTGAATGAAAGGAAAAGAAAGGGGAGGGGAAGAGATGGGACAGGAGGAGAGGTCATTGAGTACACGCAGCCTACGGAGTATCTATGGGAGGCTTCAAGCATGTTTCAACCATGAAAAACTGGGCTGGCATATGGAAACGGCTGGCTCAGAGGTATCACCAGTGTGGGATTATGCAAAGATAAAAATGTCGAGTTAGTAGAAATGTTACCTGAACATTCCAGAGCCACAGCTCAGAGCAGTCGTCAGGTCCACAGGCGATCAGGTAGGTGTCATCGGGACTCCAGGCTAAGTAGGAGACGCCATATGCATGCCCCTCCAGGGTTCGCAGCAGCTTCAACTGGTGGCTCTCCTACACAAATTTAGAATGAAGAGGATTAGGATCAAATTAATTTAGACAAATGGAGGGTTGGGCGCTCATTGGCAGTGGTACAAGTTTTCAAACCAAAGTCAAACAAAGTGCACACTGGCTGGCAAGAAGTTACATGACATTAAAAATTCATATACATTCCAGACTACTTCAAAGGTGTAACTGAGTCCAGTCTGTAATAATTGATTTTCCTCATTTCATGTCTTAAGGGGCACTAAATTCAAACAAAAGCAAAGTCTGACCTAGAAAAAACAACCTGCAGGACAAGCCACTCCTGTGATTGGATGTCATTTGTCCTAGAGTTGGCATGTAGCGGACATAAAAACAGGTGACCAGATTTCTACTTTATATAAAAACTGACACCAGTGCTGGTTCCCCTCACACAAAGGGAGGACAGAACAAATTAAAATGCTAAGGTTGCAATGAAGAGTACCAAATTAATTCTCAAGAAACACCTGAAACAATGATTCATCTAAGGGTTAAATAATGGTATTTCTGTATATAATGGACCTCATACAGGAAGCAATATATGAACAATTCTATTCATATCGATTTGTTTTGTTAGTACCAACTGATTTCTGGGATTCAAGAATGTTTTATTTTTGCAGTTCTTTTAGATGAGAGATTTTTTTTTACAACAGGTCAAGAGCACCCTTACCCAGATTAAAAACAAAAAACAAAAAAACATCTAATTTTCACAGACCACAAATTGTTTGTCCAATGTAATGAAATACAAGTTAAAAATATTAAATGGTGGCCAGGTAGTTGGTAGAGCATGCGGCCAATTCACTGAGGCTGTGAGTTCTCCGCGGTTCCCATGGGTTCGACTCCCACCTATGGCCCTTCGCTGCACGTCACCCCACTTTAAGTGTGTGTGTGTGTGTGTGTGTACATATATATATATATTTATATATGTGTGTGTGTGTGTGTGTGTTTGTAAAAATGCCTTAAATGAGTGAATGAGACTCCAATATGAACAAGCAAAACATACCTTCAGCAACTGGTGTGTCTGTAAATGCACTGGTTAAATATTTACTTTAAGTTTATTTAACATTTAGTCAATTGCACTACACAGGAAGTTCAACAGCATCTGGAGGAGACTTCTTTTATTTTTTTCTCTTCACAGAGAATTAAAAGACCATATGAGACAAATTTGAGAGAACGCTGCTGCATGAGGCCCAATGTCTCATAATCTAAGACAGAAAGTAAAAGTGCTTCTGAGAGTTGAGAGAGTGTTTACATGCATAATATATGCCCATAAGGCTTTAGACCATGGGAAATTGTAAGAAAAGTATATGACTTCAGGATACATACTTTAAAAAGCCAAGACAAACCTGCCTGTGAATGTAAAACCCCCAACCACGACATTCCTGCAGAGTAATTGTAGCTGTAGGCGAAATCATAAAAAACGAGGTAGTATGTGTTTATTCAGGCATTTTTCACACTCACCGGGTCCACTTGCCAAATTATGACAGTAGTGTCTTTGGAGCCAGTGGCTAGTTTGGTGCCATCATTTGAGAATTTGCAGAACCACACTTCATTACAGTGCTCTGTCAGAATCTGTTGGGTGTAACAAGGGAACTGCTTCCTGTGACACAGAAAAAGACCAAAGGTTAAACTATGCATTGAGTGAGTCAGCTAAATTAAGTCTCCTTTTCTTATATCATCTGTATCTTACTATGTTGCAATCACAGTCACATCAAATATACAACATGCAACTCCTATGAAACAACAAGAGTGTGCAGCCATAATAGGACAGGAACATGCTAGGGGCAAGACACAAGAATAAATAAGCTGAGACTTCTGACGCAGAAGACAACATTTGGAAACACAAAGCAAGGCTTTCAGTGTATGTGCCTCAGCATTATAGTTTTATATAACATCAGGAGGTCAACTGATGCATAGATGCTGCAGTATGATAATCTAACACTGAGGTCTCGCGGGGTCTGAGCAGCACCAACCTGCTGCAGACGTGATCGAGGAGGAGAGAGACCGAGTCCAGGTTACTGTCAAGCTTGGTGTTGTGATAGAGGCAGCGGTCCCTCTGCAGCTCCACTGCTTGCCGCAGCAGCGTCTGTAGCCGCCGAGGGGGCAGCATCACAGAGGGTGGCAGGTATGCTACAAGGAGAGGTAAACGCAGACAAATTGCATTACTGCATATTAGTCATGGGAGTGCCGATAACTCTATATGAACCACATAAGCAAACAAGACCATCAGTGAGAAGATTGTCTAGTTATTCTTCATGCCTGCCACCGGGTCGGATTCTCTGTGAAATCAGATGAGACAAGCCTGTGTTTACATTTTCCCAGGAAAAGTTACAGTGAGTAGTACGTTAGCCATCTAAAAAGAAGCAGGAGGAGATTTTTATTAAATAATTTTATTTCTGATCTTATATTTTTTGTGATTATTACGGTGTAAAACACTACTGCCTTTGTTCATAGAGGCCACCACAATAATCAAAATATGAACATTCCTCGTAATAGCTTTAACTAAAACTACGCTAAAAATTAATACTAGGTGTGAAAACATATTTTAGGCAGCTGAAATAAAATAAGAAGTAGAAAAAAAAAAACAAATGAAAACAATATTGTGTACTTATAAACTAATTAACTAACTAAAATTAAATAAAAATATACGTCTTTGACAATTAGTGACAAATTAGTCTGCACAAGCATGAGGAGGCACTGGGGCATATATTTGTTGAGACTGCGAAATCTGTGACTGAGTCAACTGCCTTCACATATCTATTTTGAACTTCTTAAATCTTGCCTCTGACAAATATCTACGTATTATAATTAAAAAAAAAATTAAACTAAAACTGATACTAAAACAAAAAAAATTAAACTGAAATAAGCAAACCCACAACACTAACTGAAATGAAAACAGAAATTAAAAATGAAATATAACAAATGAAAAAAACAAATCTATAATAACTCTTAGCTTTTAGCTCTACAGAACTGGTGTATGGAAGCATCTACTCACTCTGTAATTTGTCCAGCAGTCGGCAGCGTGAGGCTGTGCCCTTTCCCTCCCACTCTGCCTTGGCCCTCAGATCCTCAGCATGGCTACACATTAAGTACCTGCGGGAAGACACAGGCACAGAGCTCAAGCAATACAACGTATATGATAAATTATTAACACACAGTGGGATTATCACGATAAAAATACAACAAAAAAGTTAAACATTGACAAGTTCCTAACAAAAGAAGAAAATAGTTCAAAAAATTGTGATATTGTGCATTAAATCTGCACTTCCAGTACAGACTTGATGCAAAAGTGAAACAGTTATTGAATAAAACCTTAAATGTGAGAAATACAGTATACTAAAATGAGGAAACAATATATTGAATGCAAGCATTGTTTGAAAACCAAGCAGACAGGAATGCAATGACAGAGCCAAGGATACATTTGGATACAGCCAAGTGATTGACCTAAGACAAGGGGCAGATCAATAAATTATTCTGTCAACTGAGTGACAGACTATTAAGACAAACAGGCTTGTCGGCAGTGTTGAGTGATCAATGCACACTAATGGATTAGATAATGGATCACAGGAATGTGTTTGTGGAGTGCATGGACACTCTGCATTGATCAGGAGATGATCCTACAGCTAATGACGCCGTTATAAGGTATGTTAGATAAACAAATGTATAGTAAAATATCTATACTGGAGAATCAAATTAACACCTAAATACCTAAATACTATTGAGGAATACTGATCCAAGCCAAAAATCTTGCCCAAAGTCAGCTGGGATAGGCTCCAGCCCCCCGCGATCCTCACAGATAAGCGGTTACAGAAAATGGATGGATGGATGATCCAAGCCACTGATTTTTAACATGCCATGAAAACAAGTTCAGGATTAAATACTATATTCTGGGGAAATACTTCATGATTACTGTCAATAGTCAATTGACCCTTCCTTGCCTTTTTCTGTGGAACCCCTGTCAACTTTCTTCTCTCCTGTTTCTTGTACTTAGATATACTATGTGCTAGCCTGGTCTATGTTGAGGAGAAAACCAAATTTTCAAGATGATTAAAAGATGTTGCTGGGATACCTGTAAAAGTCACATCTTAGTTAGCTAATATTTGCAAAACACTAGCTAACTAGCTACCTAATCAAATGTTAGCTAGCTAGTTAAGTATTTGTTTGTTCTGTCGCAAAACCCTGTCTATCAAGCTAATAGTTAACTAGCTAGTTACATCTGACAGCTTATGTTAGCAAAACATTAGCTAGCTAGTCTATATCAATCTTAAAGGGATAATTCAATCAAAAATGAAAATTCAGTCATTATCTACTCGCCCTCATGCCGATTTAAGGGGCCAAGTTTTTTTTTTTTAGTCCACAAAACAATGACTTAATTTTCATTTTTGGGTGAATGATCCCTTCAAGATAATGTTTAGCTAGCATTTGGCTAACATTAGCCAAGTTAAGATGTGACTATTGCTGCATCTGAAATCACACAATATGCACTACATACCCGAAATGTGCACTATTGTAAATCAAAGGTAGTATGCATCTTTTTGGACGCACTGTTCACATCATCTCCTGAGGTTCTCCTTGCCAACTGGAAACACGTAACCATGGTAATCTGTATCAAGAATTAACTAATTTAAAATATAGCAATGTGAAATCTTACTTCCATTTAAATTGAAGTGTTATTGACGTCTTGATTGCCGTCTGCCCTTTTCTGTTACGGTGGTGTTGTTGTCATCAATACTGTGTTGCATTGTGTGATATTTATGCTTGAGTGATGTCCAGTGCTTGCATACTGTAATATCTCGCTGAAAATGCTATGCAGTGAGCATACTATTTGTGTCATACTAAGGTTTCAGACATTCTTAAAATAAAAAATCTCACATACTGTTTTTAGTGTACTAAATAGCATGTTAGTATGGAATTTGGGCAGGCCTAGCACATAGCCCTATCTAAGACCAATAAACAGTAAAGGTGAAAGTTAAGCTGGGTACCAGCTTGCTCAACTATTATTGGGGCACAGAGCAAAAAGGGGTGGGACTTAAAGAGGGACACATATTACCTGGAGATAAATATACATCTCTACAAAAAACAGGCATCCTACCCTACAATTTATTGTGTAACTTGATACACAATAGCCATGTGAAAACACTGGACCTCTAAATACTTATACCTTTTATAATTTCATTTACATAGTGGAGTTGACTGGTTAAAAACTGTCCTGTATCTTCAGAGATATGTTCAGTTCTAAAGACTAACTG
>JAJHUR010080751.1:0-10714 GCA_027495735.1 Lutjanus campechanus | reverse complement strand
TATCTGACCTTCCTTGATACATGAAACCCCACCCATCTGGTAAAGTGGGAAGGTGAAAAAACAAGCTGTTTAAAGTGGAAGACCCAGTTCTCTACCTGCAAGTAGCGTTTTGCTGCATCCACATCCTCCTGCTTATACGGGTTCCTTGGCTCCACCCAGTCGGAGTTGATGGTAATGGAGATGAGACCACCCTGCGTTGCTCGGTACTTGTCATTGTAGAGGTGCCAGGCCTCAGCATGGGCTTTGATCAGGTTGTGAGCTGCAATATACTGCTTTCCCAAGATGCCTGAAACATGTTAACATTACTGATATTCATCATCATACATTTAAAGTTTCCATATACTTTATGTGGTTCAAAATGATGATCTAAAATTTAAGTTAAAAAAATGTATTTCTTTATACACTATCCATTGAGTAACCATGAGTGAAATATTGGTAAAGTACAACAATTATTCTCTGATTTCTAGCTTTGAATAACTTTGTAAAAGTTTCTCACGTAATTTGATCAATGAAAAAAAGATATTTTAAATTATTTAGATTATATAAGTAGAGGTATTTCACAAAAAATTGTTTAGTTACCTGGAGCAAAAGTACCATATCCATAGCCGAGGTTGGCTACAATATAGGGTTCATTTAGAGTGATCCAGAACTTCACTCTGCTTCCAAATCGACTGAATAAAACATCGGCATAATCTCTGAATCTATGGACAATGGTTTCATTCTGCCAGCCCCCCACTTTGTGGAGAGCCAAGGGGAGGTCCCAGTGGTACAGGGTCACCTTGGAAACAGAGAAAAGGAAATTCGTAAAAGGAGTACAACATAGAGCCTATTAACACCTGTTATTACCATGCATCTTGAGCGATCAAATCACAAGTGGACAGCTCTGAGGACAGGTGTGAATGCACCTAAGAGACATTAAGGATGCATTGCATATTGAGATCTGATCACTCTGACCACAGTCAGAGGTGGCTGCATGTGACCTCATTCTCTCTAAATGATGAAGGATTATTTCAGGAATGCTTCCATTCACATGATGGGTATCAAATGAAATAGGAAAAAACACAGGTGATGTTTTTCCTGTTGGGGCAAAATTATATTTTCCTACGGCAGTGGGCTAATAACGTTTGAGACATGCTTTGCCGATGTTCTTGATACGACCATTAGGAGCCATCAAAGTCAAAAATATCAAAATATATTACTACATCCATCAGTGGTTATGAGCAACAACACTGCTTACCTGGGGCTGAATATTAGCAGCTTCCAAGGCATCCAGTAATCTATTGTAGTAGTTCAGTCCAGCTTCATTGATGTGGTTGTTGGTGCCATCAGGGAGCACTCTGGGCCAGGATATCGAGAAGCGATAGTGAGTCACCTTCAGCTTCTTCAGCACTTCCACATCCTCGTTGATCTTGTTGTAACTGTCACAAGCAATATCGCCATTGTCACTGTTGTCTGTTCTCAAAGGAGTATGGGCAAACTTGTCCCAGATACTCAGTCCCTTTCCGTGTGCTCTCCAAGCCCCTTCAATCTGAAATGAAAGTTTGTGCACAATCACATCATAGATAGCTAAAATAACTAATAATAACACTCTACCATGCCAGTGTACTGCACGGGCAATCTTCCATTAGCAGAGAACTCGGCTGATTACCTGGTAAGAGGCACTGGCAGTACTCCAGTTAAACGTTTTGGGAAATTGCCCATAAAGTATCTTCTCGTCATCTGGTATTGGGAAGCCATTGTCCTTCATGACTTGGTAATAATAGTGTGCAGAGCGTTTGGGTGTCCTCGGCCGGTTTGGGTTAGTGAAGTCCACATGGTGTAGTCCAAATCCTACTTTGTACCCATTGAGCCACTCAAAGGAATCCATGAGAGATGTTGCTATGTATCCTTTCACCTTCACACCATCAAGATTATGAGCTGTGAAAAATATGTTAGGACAGAGGTAAGCTGACATTTGTGGATAGGTGGTCTATAATTCATATTATTACACAGAAAATTGTGACTGCTCCAGAGGCCAACAAGTAGAAATGAAGTGTAGTATGTGCTGGTGTGTGGCGTTTACATTAAGAGAACCATCACCACCACATGCTCACTAGATTTTTGTTAACCATGCTAGATTAAGGAACTTAACAAACAGTAAGTTCTAAAACTTAAGTAAGTGATGTGTACACTCACCCTTTAAAGCCTCATCAACATAGGTTTTGTAGTAATATACTCTGTCTGTGTCATCAACTGTAGTTTTGATGTCTGTTGCTACTCCATTCTCAGTAACGTAAATGTCTGGATCTCCATACTCTTCTTTGATCCAGTTGAGTAGTCTTCTCAAGCCCCATGCTACAGCTCTCTGGTTACTGATGGCAGTAGTTGGTGAATCTCCTTCCTCTGCTTTCGACAAGTCCTGGTCATATTCATAAGACTGAGGGTTAAGCCTTAGTGCAACATGGCTTACTATCTTTGTTGTGTAATGATTTACACAAAACACATCAGCAGTCCCCTTGATGAAGCTCTTTTCTTGTTCAGTAAAGGAAGGTAGTCTTGTCTCTGATAGGCCTTGGAGTTCACTTTTGTTTCCAACTTGCCACTTCATTGCATCAGGATAGTCACCATTCTTGAAAATGGGGTGCGCAAACCAACCCAGTTGGAACTGCAGAGCTCGATCAGCAGCCACTACTTCACGGGTAACATTGACATCTTCAGGTTCAACCCAATCAGCATTGAGAGCAATGGATACTAGACCACCTTGGGATTTGCGATACTTATCATCATATGTGTGGTAAGCCTTGGCGTGTGCTTTTATAAGGTTGTGTGCAACTCTGTATGGAGCAGTTCCTGGTTTCTTAACATTTGGTGGGATCTGTCCAAGTCCATATCCTGACCATGCGATTGTGTGAGGCTGGTTGAAGGTCATCCAAAATTTCACTCTGTCTCCAAAGGTGGCAAAACAAAAGTCAGAAAAGTCATTAAAAATGTTGATCATGTCTTCATTATCCCAGCCACCAAGGTTTTGCAAAGCTTGAGGGAGGTCCCAGTGGTAGAGTGTCACCATGGGAGTGATGTTATGTGCTACAAGGCCATCAATGAGTCTGTTGTAGTAGTCAACACCTTTCTGGTTCATGGAGGTACGCTGACCATCAGGAAAGATCCTCGACCAGGACAGCGAGAATCTGTATGATTTCACTCTCAGAGCTCGAAGCATGTAGAGGTCTTCTTCAACTCTGTGATAGCTGTCACAAGCCACATCTCCATTCACATTTGCAGGAATGCTGCCAGGTTTGTGGGTGAATGTATCCCAGACACTGGGCCCCTTCCCGTCTGCATTCCAGCCCCCTTCAATTTGGTATGCTGAAGACGATACTCCCCAACTAAAGCCTTGTGGGAAAGTGCCGTAGTGGTAGAGTTTTCTTTGAAAATTGGTTTGGCTGGAGAATTTCCTCCAAACATTCCTGGCTTGGGATGGGACAGTGGAAGGTGGCATTGAGGAAAGTTTATTTGACTCCATGTTTTTCATTTCTGGTGCAGAAATAAACAGTTTTTTGGAGGCAAAACCATTTTTCTCAATAACTTCAGAGTAAAAGTAGGCAGACTGCTTTGGAGTCCTGGGTCTATCAGGCAGGTCAAAGTTGACATGATGCAATCCAAAACGTTCACTGTAGCCTTGTGGACCTTCAAAGCCATCCATGAGGGACTGGACAGTAAACCGCTGCACATTTACTCCATCTAGATGTATAGCTGTTGAGAGAATAAAGACATTCAGCCTCTAAATTCCTGTGACCTTGTATGACAAGTTCTAAAACAGCTGAAATGCATACCCAAGTATTAACAAGCTGTAAGCCACAATAACATGACCTAGAGCAAATGATGGCTTCACTTATAAATGATCAATCTTCTATTGCTATGTCATGTTTGGGGCAAAAGTCTAAAATATGAATACAGTTATATGAAACTACAAATGTACAACTACTTTAAACACCATACCTTTCAGGGCCTCATTGATGTAACTCTTCATGTACTCTATTCGATGGCTGTCATTGAGAGTGTCCCCACTATACTCAGTAGGCATACCATTGCCAGTTATATGGATGGGCACTTTGGTAACTTTCAAGTATTCTGTGGAAATGTAGTTTAGAAGTCTTCGGAGACCCCAAGGTGCAGAAAAGATCCAGTCAGAAGCTGTCGAGGACCAAGAAGGGTCCACCTGTGCCCGGAAGTCACCCACCCCGTGAGGACCAGGGCTGCAGCCACCATCACTGTTGTTGACCAACCGGGAGGTATAGTGGTTTAATCCCAAAAAGTCAGCTGTTCCACGTATCCTCTGGCTCTCCTCAGGAGTGAAAACTGGAAGTTTTGCAGGCTCAGAGTGGGGACATTCATTTCCTTTCTGTTCAATCTGAGTCTTGAGTGTTTTAGGATAATCTCCATCTACAAATATGGGATGTGCAAACCAGCCCAGCATGAACTGCAGGTAACGATCTGCAGCTGCTACGTCCTCAGGTTTGGAAGGGTCCATGGGCTCAGCCCAGTCAGAGTTCAATGCAATGCCTACTTTCCCTCCTTGTGTCTTCCTGTACTTATCGTTGTAGACATGCCAGGCCTCAGCATGGGACTTGAGCATATTGTGAGTGACCTGTAATGCCAAAATAAATCCTTAGGTCAGTGTATCTAAACGACAATAAAGCAGAATATTTATACATTATGGTAAGACTATCATTCTCACCTGATAGGAGGCAACCACATAGTCCTTTACACCAGGAGGATGCTCACCAGTGCCATACCCAGCATGACTCACCACCCAGGGGCTACTGAATGTGTTCCAGGTCTTGATTCTGTCTCCAAACCTGGAGAAGCAGAAGTCTGTATAGTCTTTGAAAGCCTCAACAATGGAATGGTTGGTCCATCCACCATAGTCCTGGAGTGCCTGGGGCAGATCCCAGTGGTACAGTGTGACCACAGGTTGTATGCCAGACTCAATGAGGGCATTGATCAGCTTGTCATAATAGAGAGCACCTTTCTCTGACAGGCTGCTCCGGTGGCCTGAGGGGAATATACGGGCCCAGGAGATGGAAAACTGGAAGGTGTTGACGCGAAGACCTCTCAGCAGATAGACATCATAATCCACCTTGTGATAACTGTCACAGGCTAGATCAGCTGTCTGATTCTCAAAAACCTTGTTTTCGTGACTAAAATTGTCCCAAATGGTCTGTCCCTTCCCATCCTCTAACCAGCCTCCTTCAACCTTGAAGGACTCACTGGAGGTGGCCCACTGGAAGTCAGCAGGAAAGGATTCATTCAGGAAGGCATCTCGCTCAGATGAGGTCATGGTGGCAAAATTGCTCCAGGTTTTGTAATAGGTCATGGAACATGATGCTTTTTGAAGATTGTGCCTGCTTTTGTCACTTTGGTGTGACTGCCTGAATATAAAAAGAACAAGATGTTAAAAAAATCGTTAGGTGGGAATACCTGAGGTGAAATCCAACAAATATGTTTTGGCACAGACTGAGATTAGTGCATCAAGTTACAGGTGGAACCAAACTGCCAAAATATAATCTTGTTTTGATACATGATGTATCTGCACAGTGGTTCCCAAACCTTTTCAGTCAGAATATGCCCTCCCCTTCCAGTATACACACACATAAACAAACATACATACTGTACATTAGCATTCTCGCTCCCAAGCCATCAAATACAGCAGCTTGGTCAGCAGCCCACTGCTTCAAATTATGTCACTGTAGGCACTCCTCTAGTGTCAGTTTTGCACGTGAAGGGTTCAACAGTCAAGTTAGCGCCAAATATTTGACATCTGGGTAGATTTTCAAATTAAAGGCACAACAACTTAGTTAGTTTTAGGCACAAAAAATACTTGGTTAGATTCAGGTAAAGATCATGGGTTACATGACCTAATGTATGCTGGTACGCACACACGTACGTTATGTACACGTGACATATGTTATTTAAGTTAAAAAGATGCCAATGCTTGTTTGTCTGTTGACCCATTCATCCACCCCATGGCACTTAATGCTAGATGGAGTACCCTACAGCGTCATAGTTTGAAGTGTAGGGGCACTGACAGATGCATTGGAGTGAGAACGGGCTGATAACAGTGCAGTACTGAACATTATTAGTCTTCACCACACCCCCTATGTTGTAATTAATTTTTAATGTGTTGTGTTCGGTTTGTTTGGTTCACAAATTCTATAAATGATGCCATAAAATTACAATCTGGGATGCTGATTATCAGACATGGGCAGAAAAGAATTTTTGCAGAGATGGGTCATGATATATTATATTGTATGTTAAATCCTTCATTATCTGTATGCACTACAATACCTTTTTGGAGTAGTGTCAGTTGAACGTAAGATATCTGCCATGTCAAATCCAAGAACATTGTGGCCTCCATTGCTCAGCACTGTAAAAGTATAAGAATATATCATTTATGTTGTGTATCATATAATTCATATTTCTTACATTGTTGTCAAATTATATTAGAATCCTTGAATCACTGATGCCCTTTTTCCTTACATAATACAATTGAGTGCAGTCTGACTCAGGTGTCAAATAAATACTATGTGTTTTTATATACTTACAGTTGTAAAAGTCACAGTAAGCAAGGAATAGTATTTCACTTCTCTACTCTTTATTGATCATAAATTACCTTTTAAGATTTTGGTATCAGGGAATTGATAAGAAGGGCAGTCATCGATGTTCACCTCAAAAAAGAGAACGGGTTTGTCGCCACACTTTCCCTACAAGAAAACACTGAGGTTCAATGCAAATACATGTAACAGAATTCCCAGCATAAGAGAGTAAAGGTTGACCATGTATTATCTATACAGCTGAATTTTGAAATATCCACATACCAAAACATTTTGCAGTTCCTCAGCCAGGTGTTGTCCATTGGGGCAGTCATATTGAATTTTAATAGAGAGGAAATCAGAATATTTCTGAAACAGAGAGAAATGTGTAAATGTAGCCAAATGTTGAAAGCATACTTTTCCCTAGCAAAACTAAAATGATATTAACGTATATTTTGCTATATTGCCAAAGACCACAGTTTATTCTCTAAATAATATGCTTGTGCTCTGCGTGACTCTGGTGTGATCTCACCTGTAGTTGAGTGTCACAGATGATCGGCACTTCACTGGCCTTTACCCCGACTGACACTCCTCCATCTGTAAAACATAACATGTTCATTCAGTTACTAATCTAAACTTTTCCTCCCCTATTAGAGACAGAAACACGTTCTCCTTTCCCCCGCTTAACTCCATCTCCTTATCATGAACTTTGGTACGTATCTATCTACTCAAGCTGGATAACTACAACACAAGATAAGAAAGATTGCTTCCAAAATACGATTATAAACCAGTATTACTCTACTTTGCTCTTTGTGATTATACTGTAATAAATTACATAAATCAGACTGACAGGACTTCCCTGGTGTCTTTCTTTTTTTTAAAGAAAAATGACCGGATGCCCTGTTCTGAATGTAATCATCCGTATAAGTGGAATATGATATAATCTAATTGTGAATTAATATCAAAGGAAACAAGTCAAGTCAATTTTAAAAGAAGTTGTGTATTTGTGTATAAAATGTAGACCTCCATTTTATGTTCTGGTGCAGCCATACACTTACATTTTTTGTTTTTTGCTTCTGACTGTTTGTTAAAATATTAAAAATTGTACTGGAGTATATTATGTACACTGGTTAGTAACGGATCAAATGTAATCAGGATTATTGATTACAAAAATAAGCATATATAATCAACACAGATTATAGTTGAAAAATGTGTAATTAGACTGTAGTTACATTGTCGAGGCTTTCTTTATTACATTTCTGATTATGTCTTGAAATTATTTATATTATTTGGTTTTATTTTATTTATTTATTTATTTATTTAACTAACAGTTTATGCAGTTTATGTCAGTACTGTTTTTGTAAAGTCAGTTTGATTTGATTTGAATTGTAAATGCTGAATTTGCAACATGCAAGTTTATTTGCACTGAATATTTTGAGATGTTTTTGCTTCGAATGTAACCCCACAAACTGTTTGCAAATTGGGTTTTACCAATTTTAAAATATTGTAATAAAGAAGATTAATCTTTTTAAATGGAACCACATCTCCTGCTTCAGACTATAAGCAAACCTGAATGCCTTCTCTGGTATTGATACAGTCAGAAATTAATATTATTCCTTGGAAGAAATTCCCGAGGTGGCATTGTGTGGGTCTTTTGGTGATTTAATAAGGTAATACCACCACCTGCTTGCCACAATCTGGTGCAGTATCTTCAATGTCTGATTTTGAATTCATCCAAGAATATTCAGGTTAGACTACATATTTTTTGTAATCCAATGGATTACATTGCTAATTACAAAAATTGCCACATAATTTGTATTCCGTAACTGACTAGAAGTAATCTCTAGAAGTGTGGATTTTTGTAATTTCAGGATACTTATTGGGGAAATTTCCATAATGATTGATATTTAAACACTGACACATTTTAGTCTGCAGCTTTCCCATTATGTTATCCAAGCTTAACATGTTATGCAATGAAATATTAATCTCCTACCTTTCTTAGGAAACAGTTGGTGGTAACGGCGATAGATGCTGGTGTGTGAATCAAGAGCATTTTGCAGCTCAGCATCCCTCAGCTCATCCAAGCTGCTCAGTGTCAGCCAGGAGTCTGCCAGCTCTCCAAACTCTCCAAAGACAAACTCAGCATACTGCTGAAACATCTCCACCAGCTCCTGGCTCTCCCAGCCTCCGTATCTCGACCTCAGAGCGTCCGGCACCGTGGATCCATGAAGGACGACCAGAGGTTGAAGGCCCACCTCCAGCAGCTGTTTCAGCAGGGTCTGGTAACAGGTGACCACAGCCTGCTGGGGCTGGCTGGAGAGGCCTGTTGGCAAGAGTTGAGCCCATGACAGTGGCACTTTGAAGTGGGTCACCCCTCTGCTCCGGAGATCCTCAAAGTACTGTCTGGAGCCTGGAGGTATAAGATAACTGCAGTCAGAGGTATCCAACACTGTTCCTTCTGCTCCGTTTGGGCCCTGTGCCTGTTCGTCGGTCACGGGACCTGCAAGAATCATGGCTTGAAGTTCAGCATCATGTTTCTGACACATGCACCCGTACAGAGTGATCAAACACACAGAGAGAAGTTTCCCCACTAGCGACATCTTGTCTGAGGGTGGGGATCTACATGAGCCACTGGGTGGCTAACCTTTTATAGTGGGGCTGTTTACAAGCTTGAACTCTCAGTCAAACCAGTGTTTCATAACTGATATTACTGTAAGCAGGGGTCGCCACTTTATGGTGTGTTTGGTAACACTGGGCAGCCTTGAGTGTTTCTGATAAAATACAAAGGGTCAGATTTATGATGCACACTAAAAACATACAGGTATTTGAAAGGTCTAGGAGGAAATTCACAACAAAATGAATACAACTTTTTTTTAGTGTGATATTAAATATCCATAAAGATTATGGTAATATATACTTTGATTTAATATCTGTGTACTTTTGACACCTCTGGAGAGTTGGCGGCAGAGATAAACTCCCCATGGAGTCCAGACATTGGTGGTGGTGTTTGACGACTCTGATGAGACTGGGAGGTGGATGAGGCTGATGAGTGATGATGTAGAGGTGGAGGGGTGTGCATAATAGCAACATGAAAGAACTAAAGGTGGAGAGAAAATCATATTTTAAAAAAACTGCAGAAAGATGATAGGCTAACAATGATGGTGTGTCGCTGTGCTATTGGACAGATGTGACCAGCTGCTGTGAACAGCTGGTAACACACTTGACAGCCCTAGACAACGACAACAAGGAAATTATCAGTGAGCATGTGTGAGAGGAGTGAAAGGCAGAATGAAAAGAAGTAAACTATAGGCCTAAGCGTAGTCTCCTTGACTAAGTTTTCACTATAGCTTCATTTGAGCATCATGGTAGGGAATTTACCCATAAATAACTGGGTTATTGGTTAATGTGAAGTTTTTCCAGTAACACCTGCGGTCATGGAGCATGAGTGATCCTACATATTCAGTAAAACTTGGAATTTCTTCAGCCATTGTTAAGAAACAAGCCAACAAAACTTGCTAGCTAGTGTTAGCTAAGGGAATTTTCTGCCTCCAGAGCACCCACAAAAAACACAATAATGTTTACCAACAGAAAAGGGGTCTAATATGAAAAATTTCTCGGGGTGCCACTTTGGGATCCGGGATGAGGATCGACTTAATCTGACATATGCATCAAATCATAATTTGAGTTCAGTAAGAAATGTTTTGGATCTAAAATTCATGCCTGTTTTTTCTTCACAACTGCCACTGACACAGCATGTCTTTTATTTATTACTGGCTACGTAACGCTGACTCGTTGTTGTATCTTGAAATCTTAAATGCCAAGGACGGTTATTGTTTGGCAAAAGTACCTTCATGTACTTGATTGATTTCACTGATAAGATTGACAGGCAATATGTGCAGACAGATGCCACATGAAGCACTCTGTGTTGAGGCAAAGATGTTTTCAGCATACATGACTGTTTAGTTTTGTCTATTTCCTTTGGATTTCTTCTCATCATGTACAAAATGTGACTGAGGAGGGCAAAATGTCTGTTCCTGGTTACACTGATGGGTGATTCTTACCAAGCTTCCACCTCTCTCAGGGTGAACCCTTCTCAGTCGAACTTACAGTGAGCCACTATAGTCAAAATGTAATATTGTGTTTTC
>JAJHUR010080747.1:0-15823 GCA_027495735.1 Lutjanus campechanus | reverse complement strand
TAATACCAAATAAATAAATAAATAAATGCATAGAAATAGTAACCATTTCCTAAAATACTGCTGGTTCTGTGGAGTTGGAATTTTAAATCTGAAGCCTGCAGTTCCATAGAAGCTTCAGTTGAATTTTCTATTGAAGCTTTTAGTGCGTTTTGGCCTCAGTGTTAAATTGAGCAGGTCAGTATGCTCCTCTGTGCCTGATGGACTTGGGTTTGTCAAGTTATTAATTGAGCATATCCCTTATAATGTCCTTTTAAAGTACATTATGAACAAATGAAAAATGTATGATTAATTTGCAATTAATCGCGATCAACTACAGACACTCATGCGATTAATCGGGTTAAATATTTTAATCGATTGACAGACCTAAATAAAAGCAAACACATCAATAAATACTAAGAATGTAAAAAGAAAAATAAAGCTCTGTACTTCCTTTAACCTCAAAACTGTTGGTTTAAAAAACCTTTTTACTTTTTCATTTAGCACTAATCAGTTCACTAAATAAATTAAAGCATAATTCATCTTACTCTTCTGTTTATCGTTCACTTTCACGGTCAGTCTCATGAGTTCACATTTTTCCTCTCCCCAGAGCAAATGAGAAAAGACTGCGTCCAAATAGCTTAACTGAAAACACTGGGAGCTAAACATACTGAGCAGCAGCCTCGACAGTGAGCTTACCCAGCTGGAGTTAACTTCCCATATAAAACTACACCCAGCCAGCTAACTGCATGTCATGTTAATCCTCCATACATTGAACTCTACATTAGATTAAAATATACATATAGTAGAGTGGATGAAGAGATGCAAATAAAACAAACTATGTTGCATGGAGGAGTGCTGAGGATGGATGAAGCCTGAAGAAAGAAGCTGCTCTCTAGTCTGATAGTACAGCAGCGGATACTTCTATAACATTAATTATTTAACTGTGTGGCCATATGTGAGGTTAGACACATTAGAATTATTGCATAAGTATCGTCAGCCTGACGTGATGATCATCAAATGTTTTATTTTTTTATTTCAGTCGTTGTTACCTGAGAGAAAATGACACTCATCTGTGTTTGGGTTCAGATTTGTGATGATGTGTGTTCATGTCGTGACTCCTTGAACCATCCAGACAGGTTAAAGATTTTCTGAGATAAGTCATCCCCTCTGCTGAACTATCATTATCACGTTTAACTGTGACAGGCACAGCTGTTTCAGAGGTTCGCATGGAGACGCACAGTCCGTGAACCAGACCTACCACCTTGTTCATGGCACTTATTTATTCTCTGTTGCTTATTGTTCTTTCTGCAACTTCTATCACCAAGATCTTTCACTCCTGTTTATTTATTATTTGACAATATGTGTGACTCTGTGCAAGACGACTCATTCCCTCTGTAGACGTAAACAGTTCACTCTAAAATAGGTGTTTATTAAAGGTTTTAAGGTGATTATACACAATTTCTTCCATATTCTGTGAATAAATACCTGTAAATCTTTAACGCTGGACCTTTAAATATATGCAAGGATAATAAAGGAGCTAAAAAATTTAAAAAAAAGAAAAATAGAAGAGTAAAATAAATCAAGTTTAATTTATTTTACCATCTGTTGAAGTATTCAGCTATATTTTGGACTCATCTTAACCTTGACTTAACCTTTTTCTACAGTTTGTTTGTTTCGGTGCCTGGAACAGTAAACTGTATAACCAGATGTGTCAGGCCTGAGCAATAAATGCCAAACATGAAAGCCAATAATGATACTCATAAACAGCTTATCATATCCCTTGATAACAGAGTGTTACATTTGACACGTAAACAGCCAATCATTTACCAGGTGCGTTGTTAAGCTGCACCATCAACATGTTTTATCACTCCTCATGGTTTCTATTGTTGTGTTACGAGTGGAGACAGTGAAGACAGTCCATTAAAAACCCCCTCCAGTGAAAATCCCGTTTTGAACCTTGTTAACACGTCCATGTGGTGTTTTTCATGTGTTACAAGACACACCAGGGGCGAAACGAGCAGTAAACACCATGTCTGAGCAATTCTTGCTTTGAAACTGCAGAGAGCAAGGGCAGTCTCGGAAAAAAAAAACGAATTCAGTCAGGCTGGGTATATGACGTCCTAAGGACCTAAGGAACTATTCCTGTTAATCGGGTTGGGGGGGCATACATATCATTAGCAGCGATGCCCAGCCCACAGGAGAAGCCAGATGTTGCTAGTTACCATGATTAGTTAGCAGAACAGAGAATCCAGGTGCAGTTACTTTTTTGGGGTTGTAAAAGGGCAGGGACTAATCGCATATTCATCCATTCTTAAAGGCAAGTTATAGAGCTAAGTCTTCAAAAAGTAAAAGATGTCAGACACAATGTATTACTACTTGCAGAACATTTTATATTCTTTAAAACATGACTGGAGGTTGACTTTTCAGTCTATTACCTGTGTGTTGTGATAAAGTAGTTAAATTCAAAGTAATTTGGTTAAATTCAACCTATTGTATCCTGGTCTTTATTAAAAATAGTTATTGATATCGAGTGAAATGAAACATTTTATTGTGGTGAATTTTTCAGCTGTATCACCCGGCTCTACTCCAGACATCAGAGCCCTGTTACAAAATACCAGTGATGTAGTTTCATGTTTTTTTTGTTTTTTGTAAAGTATGTGGCTGTTTGGATGGGAAGAGACAAAGTTTTTTCCACTGATTTTTGTCTGTTGTTGCCCACTAAGTGACCTTTATTAAATTCGCTGCACTTCAAAGACTGGAAGGAGACAGAAAGGGCGCGTTTTACTCCAGCTGCTTACCTCAGATTTTAATATTAGTACAAGTTAAGTCCATGCCAGTCACAACATACTCTCCCATTCCTTTTTTGGCTCGGTGTTTTCTTTAATGCCGTCTACTTTCTCTCCCTGCTTCCTGCAGGACCCTGTGAACGGCTTCAGTGCAGCGGACACAGACGACTTTGTTCAGAGTTGAAGAGGTATTTTTTCAGCCTTTTCATCGCATCTGTCACATGGAACATCTGTACTCTCTCCCTCACATGTCTCTGTTTATCTCAGGTTTTTCTCCACATGGATATACCACCAGTTCTGAGGACCAGCAGTAAAATTGAACCAGCGTCACTCATTACATTTTTAAACACTGTATTAAGCGCCAGATCTGTGTAACCGTGTGTGTGTGTCATCTCTTCAGCTTCTGTTGGTTTTGGCTTGCGTGAGTGTGTGTGACCAATGCCTTTGCACAGTAGCCTTCAAATCTAGGCTGTGATTCACCTCAGATCTACAAAAAACTGTAAGAAAACCCCTCCATGAGCTCACGGCACACTCCACATACTGTAGCCTGCAGTCATTTGATGCTGTATTAGATGTAGAACATGTTGATTGTGAATTGTATACCTCATTTAAAGCTCATGCCTTCGTTTTTAATGTAAGACTGTGCCTCCCTTGAAGGAAGCCATGCTAGTTTTTCCTCAGATTTTTCTCTTAAACTTATTTAAACATTCCCAGGCAATATATCCATCCTACCTCGGGTGGTCTGACAAGATGTAGTAATAATTCTATTTTGAAGGGTAATTTAAAGCAAATTGTAATTTAACTTGCAGTGGGTAGACACAAGCTGTAAAAAGTAATAAAAATGTTTTGTCTAGCCCTATAAAAAAAGTGCAGCAGCTACTGAGCTTCTCCTCTGTGACGTTTATCCTCTTCTACTTCTTCTCTTCAGTAATATCAACCTGTGTGTTTTGCCTTCAACTCAAATAACAGCTTTAATATATTCAGCTGCCTACTGTGATCACTTAAAGCTGATATTTGAAATCCACAAAACTGATGCAACTATTTCAGACACAAAGTGCTCAAGTATTCAACAGCAGTGGATGTTTTTGTTGAGTTTTAGTGCATTTTAGTTTCTTCATAAAAGGAAAAGCTGATACAACACACATACTGTATGTAGAAGTACTACCTAGTTATCTAAATGGGACCGTATTACAGAAACCTCCTAACTTGTAGATTCTATCTTAACTGTTTGGTAACCATGATTATTTGGGTTCGGACTTGATTCAGGAAAAAAAAAATCATTACAGATCAACAGTTCCTAAGTCAGTGTTTCTATTCTAACTGAAGATAAGGAAAAGTATATAATACAAGCATCTTAACTTCTCAAAATGTTAAATAAACTCTCCTAAGTTGAGGATAACTGTTTAGCTGTCATAACATTCACTTTTCCACCTGCAGTAGTTGCAAATTTACTAACTAGGTAACACTAGCTAATGGTAGCTAACAGTAACAGTTGCTAACAGCAGCTAACAGTAGTCTTCATTAACAATAGCTAATGGTAGTGGTTGCTGTCAGTAGCTAATGGTAGTGGTTGCTAAAAGTGGCTAATGGCAGTGTTCGCTAACAGTAACTAATGGTAGTGTTTGCTATCAGTAGCTAACAGTAGTTTTCATTAACAGTAGCTAATGGCAGTGGTCGCTAACACTAACTAATGGTAGTGTTCATAATATTAGCTAACAGTAGCTAACAATTATGTAAGCTAACTTGTATGAATGCTTTTTTAAAAGTACACAATTTGTTTTTACACAATGGATTCAGTGGAGACTGTCTCCTATTTTAGCCCACTTTTTTCTTTTATCTCCCAAGTTAGTGCTTTCCAGAAGCTTCCCAAAACAACTTTGGATTTATTTTTTTTACAGATGTTACCAACATCTTTACCTCATCTGTTACATGCCTATCATTGTTTGTTTGTTTTTTGTTTTGTTTTTTCATTTTTTTGCATATTTCACTGTATGTTTCAATCGTTAGAAAGCTGGTTTAGCTCAGCGCGATAAGAAAAGACACATTGGTTGCCAGGTAACAGACACAAAAGTTGAGAATGATTTTGGATAAAAGTATTTAGGATTTCCTAACCTCAGATAAGATAGGATTCCTGATGTTGGGAATACAGGAGATAGGAAGTTTCTGCAATACAGGCCATGGATAACATCCATTCACATGACTTTGATTTTAATGTCAGGAATAAATGAGTCGTGGAAAAAGTGCCTTTTAAATAAGGACTGCAATGCTGTGACAATAATCGTGAGTATTTAAAATATTTTAGCATATATATATGATAATATGATATGCAAGTGTATGTTTCACTGTAATTGAAGGATTGGAAAAAATTGGATGTCTTAAAAGGAGCTTTAATGTCATTGCACACTGTGCTGTACATGTTTCATTTAATAAAGTTCATTTTAATGCATTTTCTTTTCATTGACTTGTGGTTTTTCCAGAGTTAAAAGAGATAGTTTGGATTATTTAAATTGGGGTTGCATGAAGTATTAATTGATAATGAGTTTGTTACCTACAATAGATTGTGGTTGGTGCTCCTCCACTTTAGAGATGCAGCAGGAGTAGACACTTGTGGACAGGGTCAGCAGACAAATGCATTTTAGCCACCTAAAATAATTAATATCGGCTTAAATGTACGCTATATTTGGAATGTTTTTAGTTTTACGTTTTCATCAGACAGCCTTTTCCAGCAGAAAAATATAGAATTATATACAGTATGCCAAATATCGCTCTGTTGCTGTTGAAACCAGTCATTTCAGCTTGCAGAACACAGGTGTTGCTGATCTACCGCTGCCTTGATTGGTTAGTTTGTTTCTGACTTTTTAAAACGCAAAAGCACACAATCACACTAACAGATTGAGGCAGCAGTACTCCAGCGTTCTGTGAAAAATTCAAATTACTGTACTGTGTACTGTCCACAGCAGTACATTGCTTAGCTTCCTCCACCAGCACTCCTGCTGCTTCTCCTAACTGGGGGGCATGTTGACCGCCATCTACTGTAGGTAATACACTGACTCTGGATAAGTACCTCACATAACCCCACTTCAAAAAATCCAAACTCCCTTTGAGATTATTTTGACCGCAGAAAAACATTTTGTTTGGTGTAGAAGCGTGTGTGAGCTCATTGGGAGGATCCTTCCTGTTCACTAGACTTCATGTCTCGAGGGAGCCGGAGACAGTCACATCCCCAGAGCTCATGAAAGCAGAGTGAACCGTCAGCGTGTACCTCTTCCAAAGCCAGATGTCGATTTTGTGAATTACATGCTTATGGTGTGATGCGGTGATGTCAGAATGACGTACGTCTAGTTAAATTCAGTTGTCACAGACAAAATACATGAGATAATTTAATTGTTCTCAAAGGGAATACGTCACTATGATGCAACTCGTGCAGCAGCGTTTGTAACTGATAAAATGTCAGATTTACATCATCTAACTCAGGAGTCAGCAAGCTTTACAATCAAAAGAGCCATTTTTGGTCAGAAAGGGGGAAAAAAAATCTCTGGAGCCACAACTATCAAATTCTCTATTTTCCCCAAAGAATTTTCTTCTTTTGAATTTGGCGTCCAAAGCTACTCAAAGAAGACTTAAGACTGCCAAGGTTCAGAGGAAATCGTAGCCTGTGATGCACACTTAAGTTGCCAATATTAAAACATTTTTTTTAATTTGAGGTATAAGGTACACATTTCTACAATTAGAGATTGTAAGAATCTGTTTAGCCCAACAACAACGACTAAGTATTAAATGATAATGAATAAGAACTGTTAATCATTTCCTTTTTCTGGCAAAGTCACAGGAAGCCAGTGGAGAGGAGCAAAAGAGTCACAGGTTGTAGATCCCTGATCTAACTGATTCAACGCTGTCCTAAAGTTTTGTTACAGACATGATGACTGAGTCATCCCTGATGTCTATATATACAGTATATATATATATATATACAGCCTTCTAAAAATATGCACAAAGTTCTGTGTGGCGGGTTAAGTTCTGAATCAGGAGTTTTTATTTTTGCTCTGCTCACTGAATGTTTAAATTATGTAATATGCTTTAATGCTGAATGTGCTTCACTTTTCTAAGCTGCAGAGTGAGTCATCAGGGAAACGGAGGAGAAAAACGTCAAATAATCAGTTGTATTTCAAAGAACTTAATCAGCAAGTTGCTTTGACGCCTGAAATGATCCTTGACTGAGTGGATTCAGATAAAAAGCGCTGATTCATTTCCACAGTGATTACAGATATTGAACAAAAAATTAGGCTACAGATTTTTAAAAGGAAAGGATGCACACTGATGCATTAGTCATTCGTAGTTGTTTTACAAGAAAAAAAATACTATTAAATAAACATAAAACTAGTCACATTTTATGTAATTACATCCTTTACTTAATAATGCTTTTAGTGGATTACATTTACATTAAAGCCTTTTTGGTATGCATTATTATACCAGTTGGTAAAAAATACTCATGGAAAATATTCAGTTGCTTCACCAGTTCAAAACTGATGCCAGTTGAAATAAATATATTTTTAAAAATATATAAAAATAAATATTTACATTTTACTCAATTATCAAAGTACATTAAACAATTAAAAATTAAACTTCACTCATCTATTAATGTAAAGCCAACTGTTTCCAGTCTGTAAAATGACAAAGATGTTTTCAGACCATCTTTGCGGACAGAGATGATGGTGTTGAGTCATATGAGGAAGGCCACAAAAAAAAGGATACAGCATGACCTCGGGAGAGTCATGTGACGATAAAACATTAGTTTCCTTCAGGTTCCTGACTCATTTTTTTTTAAAGAATTGCACCATAATTAATGATATGTGTGAGTGTAAAAGGCCAAAAATGGATGTATGTATCCTTGAGGCAACATTGAATCACAGACAGTTAACTGTCCAGGTACATCCAGAAGGTTTTGGGGTCACAGTGAGGTCTGTAACTGACATTTATTTTTAATATTGTCAGACAGGACTGCTGCATCATTAGCATGAGGAGTCAGAACATGTCCACCCAGTGTCAGAGACAGAGCGACTGGAAGGAGACGTCTTACCTGCTGATGCACATGGAAAAACTAAATCAACACTGGGCAGGAGATGGAAATGACATCAATTTACTTATTTAGTTTTGGGGTAGTTGTGTTTTATTTTAACACTTGTGCATCTTAATGTTCATGCTGCCCTTCATTTTAGATGTAAATCTGATATTTTTTACAGTTACATTCCTTCGATCAAGGTCAGATTAAAACTTTATCATCACAGTTTGGGAAACCCAGGTGGTCTAAGTACAGAAGTACACAAAACATTCCTAAAAACAGCTTTTGTGGGTGATACTACAAAATCTTCACTGAAAAAAAATGATTATGGGAGGATGTAAATATAACATTATTAAATCTATTATGTTAACGAGAAAAAAATATGTTTTTATCTCTACATAAAAAATGCAGCCCTGGACTTAATCTGCATTTGTTTAAAAGAAACAAATGCAAGAAATTGTGAATTTTTTCCTTAATATGTGTTTATGTAATCCCAGCTAATCTTCTTTCGTACAACCACGCAACAAACATTTTATTGTTGAATTTACTTTGCAAATTGGGTGGAGTCACGTGACCTCTTTCAAATGCAAGGTGCCTGTCACTCACTGCAAGGCCAACCATTTTATGCAGCCACGGTTGGACATTAACCAAACTCCTTGACAGAGGACAGTGTGGACTGAACCTCAAGGTAAGAATAAAGTTTGATGGAGATGTGTTCAGGGCAGGAGTTTTATCAAACGTGTAAAGTTTGGTATATATGTGCACTGTACAGGGCTTATGTCACCCCCTTGTATACAGCTCATCTCTGGTCCTCTTACAGAGTGAAAAGTATGCAGAGGCTTAAAGTGGCTTATAATGACGCTATGAGGTTATTGCTATGTGTTCCTAGGTGGCACAGTGCCAGCCAGTTATTTGTGTCCTCTAACGTACCAACATGTCTGGCACTGTTGCGAAAGCTAATGTTTAATTTCATGTGTCGTTGGACTTGTCAGATAATTGCATTATTAAGGCCTTAACCTGTCACACGGGATATCGGTTCACATCCAGGCTTCGGAAGCACTGGCACAATAGCTTGCATCTTTTTTAAACAAACAGTAAATTACTGTATTGTATTTTTTTTGTTTGTTTGTTTTGTTTTGTTTTGTTTTTAATGTATGTTTAAATGTATGTTATGTGTGTGTGTGTGTGTGTGTATGTGAGTGGACCATTTTCTTTTGAGTTTATAATAAAGATTATTATTGTGTTCACTGTAGTTTTGGGGTTAATTTTTCTACTTCTTGCCCTGTGTCTCTAATTATTTTCTCTCTGCATCTTGTGATGTTTGTTCATCTTTCTCTCTTTCTCTCTCTCTCAGATTGAGGATGAATTCTGACAGATCATACTGAAGCCACAACAGTCCACATTCCTGGGGAAGCTGGATCAACACACGCCAAAGCTGCTGAGCCTGCACAGGAAGAAGGGAGGCGCTGTTGGGCAGAAACCCGATGACACCCTTGGCACGTACAATGCAGCGTACATCATTCTCTACCAAGCCGGAGGAGTTCATCAAGGTCTGCAAGGTAAAAAAAAGAAAGAAAAGCAAAGTAAATACCATTTTAAAATTTATGTTTTCACTTTACAAGACAGGATTTATTCTAAACATTATAGATGCGACAGATTTTCCTCAACGTTGGAGAACTCAGAGCTGAAGGACTTATTCTCACCCATTGACACTGTTTATGCTTCTGTGTGACCCTAATGTTGGGACCAGTTAATGCTTGGATTGGTATTAAAAAGGTCTTAAAAGGTCAAAGCTAAATTCAGTTTGCTGACTCCTGCAGATACTTTGAGTTTCTTTGAGTTAGTTTTAGTTCTTGTCCTTGCAGTTCTCCCCAGTGTGTTTAATTTGGTCCGATCAGCCAGTATATATGTTCCCCCAGTGTCTCATTCTTTCAGGTCTTTTAATTTAGTTGATGTCTAGTTTAGTTAGATTTTGTTGACCTCTTTTAATGTCCCTACAACTCTAATTTTGTTGTAACCTTCAGTTATTTGTTTTTTTTTAAGTATTACATAATGGTTACCATTGCAGATAGCCCTGATTAATATTCCTTTTAATCCTGTCGTAATTGCTGAACGAACAAAAGCCTTGCTCAGCTTGACCGTTCTCATTTCACCTTGCAGAATCCTTTCTCTGTTCTGATAACTTAGTTTAAGGGTGCCTTCACACCTACCTTGTTGGGTCCAGACTTTCGGACTTTCCAGTTTCATCCTAAGCAAAATTAGAAGTGTGAAACCTCCACTAGACACCAGTCCAGACCAAGAAGCCGACCCTGCTCCAATCAAAAGAGTACGGTCATTTAAAGCTTTTTAAAACAGTTGCAAGACATAACAAGCAACATTAAAAACTATGCAGTTACATTAAAAAACATTCCTTATTGCAGTTTTTTTTTTAACTTCACAGTAGCACATTCATTGAACTTGTTATGAATGTTTATTGTTAAGGTAGGCCTGACAGGCATGGACTCCACAAGTCTCTGAAGGTGTCCTGTGTGGCACCAAGACGTTAACAGCAGGTCCTTTAAGTCCTGTAAGTTGCGAGGTGGGGCCTCCATGGATCAGCCTTGTTGTTCCAGTACATCCCACAGATGCTTGTTTGAATTGAGGTCTGGGGAATTTAGAGGCCAAGTCAACACCAGGCCACCTTCTTCCATTGTTCCATGGTCCAATTCTGACACTCACATGCTTATTGTAGGCATTTTTGCTGATAGGCAGGGGTCAGCATGGGCACTCTGACCGGTTTAGTGCTATGCGGCCTCATACACAGAAAGCTAGGCTGGTGTTTTAGTTCCCATGGCATGACTAACTGCCACATTTGTGAAGGCACCAGTAACGCTGAAAGGCACATACAGGTTTTGGAGCAACATATCCAGGCGACGCCTTTCTCAGAGGCATTGCTGCTTATTTCAGTAAGACAACGCCAGGACACAGTCTGTTATCTTTCTATCAAAGCCAGTGTTAGCTTTTTCATCGATTTGTGCTACAACAGCTCTTCTGTGTGATCAGACCAGACGGGCTAGCCTTCTCTCCCCACAGGCAGCGGTTGAACGATTGTCTTTCCTTGGACGACTTTTCGTAGGTACTAACCACAAGACCTGCCGTCGTCCAACCATCACAATTTAGGCCTTGTCAAAGATCCTCACACTTGCCCATTTTTCCTGCTTCCAGCAACTTCAAGACCTGACTGTTGACTTGCTGGCTGGTAGATCCCACACTTGACAGATGCCTCTGTAACAAGATAATCAGTTATTCACTTTACCTGTCATTAGTTTTTATCTTGTGGTTGATCAATGTACTTGTGGCCTCAGTACCACAGATGGAGCAGCTATGACTTAACACTGCTTTCAAGTAATGAATCCATAATCTGGCTCCTAATATAGAAGATAATGCAGAACTTTAACTTATAATGATGTTTTTTTTCATTGTGGTATTGAATCTGACTGCTACTTCTCCATTGCTGCTGACATGTACAATCACAGTCACAGTGATTCAAAAGTATGCTGACAAATCTCTGCTGTGACTCCACAGGAAATCCAAGTTTGCGGAGTAGATTAAAATAAGCATAAAAAAAAAGAGACGGAAAACTCTCGTTACCACATTGAGAGCCAGATACAGTTCAAGTGGAGTACAAGTAATGAAATAAATGCATTTATGCTCAAACATACACCTTGTGACCAGTTTATTAGGTACACCCAGCCAACACTATTGCAGTCCTGTAATAAATTCAACTTTCGCAAAGGTTATTGTGCTCATGAAAGATTTATAACAGGACTGTTGTGTTAGACTGCATTCGTCTGTGTAATTCAGTTTTATAAATCATATTCATTAGACAGGGTTTGGACATACAGCACTGTATAAAATATATTGATTCTGAATTTTCATTTCCCTATGATGAAGTATTGTTTGACATTTTAGCAAGAGATCAACAGCCTTATAAAAGGCAGATAGAGAAATCTATAGTCAAATAATCACAAACCCTACAAGGACATCATTCATTGTTCATGTGAATTAAAAAACAATCTAAAAGGGGAAGGAGACGATCGAATTAACTAATATACAATATCATACTAATTATTTATGCAGGAACACCCGAGATCCGCAGAGAAGGAGTGAGAGAGAAGCTCGGAATAAGGATTCATTTACAAGCTATCGGATTCTGATCCAGAGATAATGAGTGAGAGAAACTCAGCTGCTGTTTGAAAAGTTCATACTCAATGAAAGTTTTGAAAAGTTTTATTTTAACTGGACTCTCTCTCCTGCAGTGAACTTCTGTCCTCCTGTAACACACACGCTGACTGACTGTTAAATGAGCTGAGACATATGATAATATTAAACATGATTGATTTTAAGATGGGAAAAAGACTGACTAAAGACAGCTCAGACTGAGTTTTAGGACCACCTACACCAAGTGATCAGGACGACAGGAGTGCGTGTCGACTCAAGACTATTACTCTGATGTTGTAAATTTGTCTATGACAGTGAGATGACAGGTGTAAGGGTGGAATTAGGCCCCAAAATGACTAAATCTGCCCCTGGCAACTGGCTGCCAGCAGGCAAACACACTGTTACCTTGAATAAATTATGAATTTCTCTGAGTTTGAACATTGTTGTAAATGTTTGAGATGATGTAAGAACACAACTCAGCAAGACACATATCATCTATTTCGTGTTTTTTAGACATTTTATTGTATTGTATTGGTAAATACAAAGGTGGGTAAACTTTAGTTGTGGTGTCTCTTGTTTCTCTTCATTGATTCATACAGTTGGTTTGAAAATAGGTGAGTACAGTCCTCGCCTTATTTCAAAGAGGAGGATAAACTGAGTTTACACTGTACTTGCCAACCCTCCCAATTCCTCCTAGGATCACAATTCTCCTGTATTTCTCCTGGTTTCTGACAAATTTCCACACCTTTTCTTCCTTTTCATTATCACAACTTGTTTCTGACACTGTGCCATGTGTATGAGCACTGCACGACTCTAAAAATCTATTGTTTTCACCCAGACAACAATAATACAACTACACCAAACCAGCTTTCCTTAGAAAAATTCCTGTTTCTTATGTAAAGTTTAAGAGGAGCATGCATTTTCTATTATCTGCCATGTCAGTTTCCTTCCAAAAATAAATGAAAGGAAACTGATGTGTCAGATTATGCAAGTTCATACCAGAGGGATGAATTATTCTGTATTCTTTTCTGAAAATTTTAAATTAAATTAATGCTGCTGCAGTATACTTCTTATTTTGTTGCTTACATTCTTTAAAAGTCACTAGAAAACAGGAAATAAGGTGTCTGAAACTCTGATCTTTTTGATATTGAATTTCTCAAGGTTGGGAAGTTTGATTTACCCCCAGCTGTGCTCCTGCATGAATCAAAGTTTGAGAGATGTGACATGAACAGCCACTGAGTTACTGATATTTAAACACAAACCGTTACTATCATCCCCATTCTTCCGTATTTTTATTTATTTATTTTTAAATAATCTCAGCCCTGCAGTAGGTTCGTCCCAGTTCTGTTTCAGGTTGTTTTCACGTTCTCATGCCTCTGATAGTGTTATTTCTTTCAGCTGGGAAGCGCCACACCTCCTCTATAAATTGCTTCATCTGAGCCTTCTGTGGCCACTTAGTAATCTGCTTTTGAGGGGATTTGCTTTACGCACGGAGACGACAAACATGAGGCCCTTCGACTGGAATATTCTAGTTTTATCGTTTGCTTTACTCGCTGCAGGTAAATTGAAGAAAACATTTAGCAGATTGTGATTGTATTTGATATTTTTGTAACTGACGCCAGTTGATCTTCCTCAAAATATCTCAAGCAGCAAAGAAATGTCCTCCGCCACGTCGAGACGCGCACACCAGACTGGTCGGAAAAAACGCCAGCAGACAGAAGTTCAACATCGGGGAGAAAGTATTTTATCACTGCGCTGAAGGTTTAACTCCATCCTCCGGCAGCCCGACCGTGCAGTGTCAACGCAACGGAACCTGGACCCAACTGCGTCTCAAGTGTGAAAGTAAGTAACAGTTACTTCACACGCATGTTGTCTGATAAGTTCATTAATAAAAGGGCAAATAGTTGCTTAAATTTTGTCTTTTTTTACTGCGAGATGACCGATTTCAGTAAGATCAGAGCCAGTGTGTGATTTAAAGGGACAACAGTGCACTTGAGAAGGAGCCGGAAGCCCCCTAGTGGCCATGTGGTGAACTACAACATGCTGTTCTCACACTTCAAAATGTTCAGAACCAACCAAACTATTGATAAATTAAAAAATGTCTGAATGCCATGAGAGCTTATTGAATTCACTTCAGAGGAGAAAAATTAGAGAAATTTAAGATATTTGCTTCTTTTCTGAATTTATTAGAATTTGTCATGTAAGAAAAATCAGCCGTTTGTCTGAATTGAGATTCTTTATCAAATAAAACAATCAGCTCTGGTTTTCTGAATGTATGTGAATTTTCCATGTTAAAAAATGGGGCAGTTTTCATGAATTGAGGTAATTTGTCATTGTCAAAAAAGATCAACTCTGTTGCTCCGAATTCAAGAGAATTTTTCAGGTTAAAGGTAATTAAAAACGTGTTCTCTGGAACTGGCAAAGATCCGAGAAACCTCCCAGCATACACCCCTGAATTTACAGCCTCTCTCCTCAAAGATGTCATGATTGGCCACTTCAGATCTATGAAGTTGGAAATTCACAGAGCTCATCTATTGAGGCTAATTGCCTAAAATATGATAGTATCAGTTTGTATAGAACATGCGTTTGTATTTCAAATGACTTGTATTTAAATTAAAAATGTTTTCCATTTTATTTTGATGCTTTTGTTGAGCAAACTTTTGTCATTTGTAACAAGGATCTTTTGATACCTTTGTGCCCATCTCTCATAATACTTTATGTGAAAACCACCAAAAATAGACAGAAAAGATAAAATACAACTGATACAAAATCACCAATACATTTGAAATGGTGTTTAAGAATTGCACAATTAGGTGTAGAATTACATCTAATGTTGCCAAAATACAAAGAAGTGGAAGTAGTTACCATGTTTAGAGACTGAGCTACAGTTTTTAAGAGATTTTGACAGCAGGGCATTTTTAACATTAAATGTACATTTTCATTCAACAAGATTAAAATTAAATATTTGAAAGGAAACTAAGTTATGCAATTGAAGATGAAGATTCTTAGTCGGGGAATTGGGAATTGTTAACATGTCTAAAACTATGAGACTAAACCTGTTTTCTCACAGATCACGTTAAAGACAAATGTACAGATTTAAAGAATTATGTAAAAAAGCCAACATAGTTAACCAGTGATTCCTTTAAAAAATATACACTTGGTAAAAACAGCTGTGGAAAAACTGATTTGCAGCCTTTATTGGTGCAAACAGACCAAACTATCAACACAACTGTGACTGAAAACACCAGGGAAGTTTAGCTTTTCATGTATCCTGTTTCCTATATAATATTGGAAGTAAAAGTCTATTTTTCATTATGTATAAACGTTAAATTAAAATGGTAATGAACAACTTTTAAGGAAAAAAGGGGAACCAAAGTGTCAGGAAATTCTGTTATGACATAAAAAAAAATATAAAACTTTCAGTAAAGGGATTGTGCAGGAAGCTTTGACATTCAGTAAAAGCAAAATTATACAGCACTGGATCAGGAAAATAAAAATAAGGGGGTACAGAATAATAATTAAGTAAATTCAATTCCTCGTCAGCTCACCTTAAGGATGACTCTGTCCTCTGTGATAACACCAGGTTAGCCCTCAGGAAAATCATAATTGCAGGTTTAACTGCTGCCAAGATGATCATGATACACTAATGGTTCTCCCCTGAGCCTCCATTGATAAAATATTCGTTGAATGATTTTAGCCATATTACCCTTGTTCAAAGATCATTAACTGTAATTCATAAAGCACACGAGCATCCACTCTTCAGTACTTATGGTTCTCTAATGAACCCACACTTTCTCAC
>JAJHUR010080740.1:0-24067 GCA_027495735.1 Lutjanus campechanus | reverse complement strand
AAGGCTTTTGTGAATGTATTTGTGCTGCGTCGCTCCGTTCAGTCGGAGTCGTGGACAGATTGAGATTAGATTGATAATCCTGGGGGTTAAGACATTGCCAAGCCACTTAATCGGTTAGCAGCGCAGTGGAGCCGGTGCTTTTTCTAGGTGTTGCCACTGTTGTCCTTTAAAGCTCATAGTTGCGGCTCAGTGACGCTTTACGTCAGTGTTTGACTAAACACAGTCTGGTGGTGTATTTTTACTAATGCCAGAGACTCGCTGCAAGCTTGAATCAGTCCAGCAACACTGTACTTGAAATCATCAATTATGCAGGAAAGTAATGAGGTGAGTTTTCATTACTCACCTCATAGAAAAGATTCTACAACCTGTAATAAACCAGATGGTCTGGTTTTGTTTTTATGGTCAGAAAGTATCACTTTAACAATTTAATAAAACATAGTTGAGACCAGCAACATGTTTATTGTTTATCTGTTAAGGTAACTCCCTCTGCTGGTGTTTGTAACTTTAGTGCCATAAATCAGCTGTTGTAATGAATTGAAATGATCAAGTGAACCATTCATAATTCTAACATATGCCATCTTAATCTCTTTAAACATCAATAACCCGTTTCCATTTCAAGTAACCGCAGATCTGAAGTTCTAATCTTTGATGTCATTGCAGCGTAAACGTGCAGCAGACTGGGTGGACCTGTGAAATGTTTGTGTGAGCTTTTACAGTATCATTTTACTGCAGTCATAAAGCAGCAGTCACACATTGTAGCCTCACCAATCCAGAGCAAGTACAGTCAGATTTAACAGCAGCGTGATGTTAACGGCTTCTCGATGAATCATACTTTCTGTTCCAGGTCACGTCGGAGTTCCTGGTATCCAGACCCTTCTGCGGGAAAGGATGTCTGGCTCGCTACAAAGGCAAATGGTCCCGTGTCGAGGTAAGATGGCACGGTTCCCTGCGGCACAGACTGTGAATTATTAATCAAATCCGCAGATGATTGATGTTGGCCTGACGGAAGGAATAAAATCATAATTGCACAATAGAGCCAGGTGTAGTTACCTTGAGAGAGCAAAGATCAAAAAGAGCAAACAGGTATGGCAGTGAGAAATTATTTGAAACTGAAAGAACGTCTGTCAACATCATAAATACCTCCATACTGATAAGCTATGTTTATTTTGTCACAACTGTACTCATTTATGTATGTTTCCCTGTCTATGTTTCTGTCTTTAGATCACCAACCTTCATGGCAGCAGAGTGCTGGACATCCTGTTCATTGATGTGGGGGTGCAGGCTTCTGTAGAGGTGTTTGAGCTCAGAGAGATCCCGCCGCCGTTCCTCCGTGACCTCATGGCCATCCCGCCACAGGTCAGCTTCTGTGTTCTACGATGATATTTTCGTAGGATATTTTTATGTTCTGTTGATGTGAGGGCAGCGTCCTCACACAGTCGTACAGATTATCTGAGGAAATGACAACCAGCGTCCCGTGTTTAGGCTGTGAAGTGCTGCCTAGCGGACCTGGCTGTCAGTGTTGGATCCTGGACTCCGGATGCTGTCCAGTGGCTTCGAGAGAAAGTGCTCAACACCACAGACTGCAGCATGAAGGTAAACTGCTGCCCATCCTTCTTTAACATCTAAACATACCTTCTCAGTAAAAATAGTTCTATAGTTCTCCCAAAGAGTCTCCCCTTCATAGACCTGGCAACTTTATACTAATACCATGCAGTTTTGGGCAAACCCATGCAGTCTTTTTCCGTGCAGTACAAATGTGTTGTTTTTGCCTATTTATAAAATGTTGTTTTTGGATATCCCTGCACACTGGGGTTAGTTTGGGGATTGCATAAAATGGTTATGACTGTAAAGCTGAGACTTTAATCAGCTTTATGACTTGTTAACCTTCTGAACTTTATGAATAGCCGCAACTTCCACAGCGACGTGCAGACTCTGACCATAGATAGGAAACATCACATGTAAATTATTCAGAATTTCAGCTCTTGTAAGTTTCCCCCCAAAAATGTAGATTTTTAAAAATCTGTTATGTTAGTAAAAAGATGCCTGGTTGCTTGTAATATTCTAAAATAAACGGTTCAACTTAAATAATTGAGAAAACTTTGCAAATCTCTGCTGGTTGCATCTGGCATTGCAGCAGGGGTTAGTGAATTCTTCTAGTTGCTTCAGGACACGTCCACAGATCCTTGAGGACATTTGAAAGGATCCTTGCGATGTGGAAAACAAATGTACATGACAGAATATCACTGGAGATACCAAATCAAAAGCAATGGAGAAATATTCTCACAGAAGCAAAATCTTAGTAGTGGAGCCTCAAATGTGTTTATTTGGGAACCAGACATGAAAATGTTAGCAGTGGTGTCCGTTTTACATTGTCATGTTAGTTTCTTAACATTTGTCAGTCTGAAAGAATCTACTTCACTCACTGCGACTACTAGTAGTAGTTCCCTCTCTTCCTCATTGTTGCATTTCCTGTTCCTCTTCTTCATTTACCTCCACACTCACCTTGATATCCCCTCCCTAAGGTTGCCAAGGTAGATGACACCAAGCGCTGCGTCTACGTCCACCTCTTCACCGACAAGAACTTCCACGACCCGACCCGCAGCCTGAACCATCAGATGGCCCAGTCCGACCTGTTCAAACAGAGACCAGATGTTTTCCTGACGAGCCACAGGTTCCTGCTGCTCCGATAATCATCCCCTCATTATCCAGCTAAAGTTCAGCTAAAAGTTATGTCCGACTTTATGCGCTTAATGTCCTGTTTGTCAATTTGATCCCACAGCCCCGCCAAGATCTCCACGCCCACTTTGTCCTCCAAGACTTCCAGCACCAGTAACTCCACTAATGGAAGTCCAACATCAATTTCTGTCCCGGCCAAGCCTCATCTGAGGAGGGCTCTGTCAGGACCCAAAGGAGGTGGTGGAGGCAACACGAGCACCACCAGCCCACCAGAGACACCGTCGTCCCCCTCATCCCCTCTCCAGCTGCCACCGTTACTAGAGCTGCCCCCAGCAGGTAATGAAGGTCTTGAATCAACCATGTTTTAGTGCAGCCCGGAAAATCACGCGCTCATTGTCGTTTTACTTCTCAGGAAACAACTTGGACGTGTACGTGTCGGTGGCGTGCCATCCCGGCCACTTCGTGCTGCAGCCCTGGAGAGATATGTACAAACTGGTGGTGCTGATGGGAGAGATGATTCTCTACTACAATAAAACTGAGCAGAAGCCACTCAACGTAGAGAAGAACCAGATATACGCCGCTAAAGTGGAGAACAAGTGAGTTCAGCAACGATTTAATTCCATTTTGTTTTCACGAAAACAGCAGGCAGAACTGAAGATTTGATCAAAGTATGTTGTTTAAGTTTGAACCACTGCTTTTAAAGTCCACATCCATGTTTTAAACAATATAGAATTCTCTGTAAGAAGTAATAAATTGTGTCCGATATGTTTTATTTTGCCAAATAAGTTCAAATACCTTGTTAGAATAGCTTACATTGAGCTCTACACCTCGCCTTCATTTAGTATTCAAGGTTTGAATGAATGAATATGCAAACAGTCCCTCCCCCAACCCCACCTCTACCTTTAAGTAGTTGCACCTGGCTTCTCCTCTGCTTTGCTGGCTAATCAATTGACGCTAATGATATGTATAGCGCCGCCCCCTCAATGAATTGGATTGGTTCCTTAGATTTATGACATCACATAACCAGCCTGACTTAATCTGTTTTTTGTTCACTGCAGTTTCACAGCAAGAAATGCTCAGACTTGGTGTTTACTGCTCATTTCGCTCCTGATATGTCTTGTAACACATAAATAACAGCGTGTAGACTCGTTAACAAGGTTTAAAAATGTGATGTTCACTGGAGGGGGTCTTTAAACATTTACAGCTGTAGCTCAAAGCAAGAAAATAAGTAGAACAATTTGTGATGCTCTCTGTCTTGTTTCTGCCTGTAGTGGATATTCAATAATGTGCTTTGCCTAAACACAGTATCCGCTATGACTTTCATGTCTAAATCCACTCTTCCTCTTCTCTCCCTCTCTCCTCTCAGCTGGCATCGTGTGTTAGTGAAGGGAGTCCTGACCAACGGCCTGGTGTCTGTGTACGAGCTGGACTACGGCAAACACGAGCTGATCAGCTGCACCCAGCTCAGACCTCTGATCAAAGAGTTCAGACAGCTGCCGTTCCAGGGAATCACTGCTCAGCTGGCCGGTGAGTAGAGTGGACGTCCATACAGAGAGTCTGACGGCTGATACTCAGGTCCTGTCTCTACTCTGTATTTGTTGCAACTTTATATTTCTACTTAATCACATTTCAGAGGTGAATATTTTACTTCTGTTCAAATATTTGAACTTTTTGTCATCTTCCTTGATGTTGTTACATCAGCACATCATAAATTCTGACCATCAGGAGCAAAGTCCTCACCAGCATTAAATGCAAACATTGTATTATCAACATTAAAGCGAGTTTAACCTTTGCACCTGTTCCTCTCAGGACTGAAGCCGAGGCAGTGGTCAGAAGAAGCCTCCATCGTTTTCAGGAACCACGTGGAGAAGAAACCACTGGTGGCCCAGCTGGAGGCCATACAGGAAGCCGCTAACCCCTGGGACAGGAAGCTGACGGTCTTCCTGGTGGACACCTCGCAGGAAGAAAGGGACATCTGGGTGCATGACATCATGGCTGAATTTGCAGACGAGCTGACCAACGAGCTGTAGACGACGGAAGATTGTTGACGAGTCTTACTAACCGAGCGGTCGTCCTGTTGCTCAGTGAAGACACTGTGAGTCGTGGATAGAAAAAAATAGAAGCTTATCCATCTTTATCTATCTATCTACCATTTAGTCGGACAGAGTGAGAAGAAAGGAATGAAAAAGTGAAGAAGAAGAAGAAGAAGACGATGAAGAAGAAGAAGAAGGGAAACTGAGAGGTTTGATAGCATGTAGAGACTGGCGCTGACAGAAAGACGGGAGGTGTAGGTGTTGTAGCCGCTTGCTTGTTGTGTTTTGGGCTGTACATCGAAGGATGTTGTGATGTGATTTTGAGTGACTGCAGTGTGGACAGTACACCTGTGCATGACGTTGGTCCAAACTCGCCACAAATACTCAAAACATACATTCAGCACACAGTTAATACGCTGCTGAATCTATCTGTAGTCTCACAAAGCTGTGAAGAAGTGATCCGACATGCATTCGGTATGGGCTTTAATCCAGTGCAGCATCTAACCCCACAGTACCGTGAGTGCATCCAGTTTTAGTGTGTGTCATCCGGGGCAGGGTTGGTGCCTGAATGCCCTCAACCCTGCTAATGTGAGCAACATGCAAAGTGCATAAAACGTTCAAATTAACTCAGCAAGCTCTCACATGCTTGGAAGACTTATATGTTTACAAAACCTGCTTTTTTTTTTTTTTTTTTGGATGGTATTTCTGATCGTCGTATAGTTTACAGAAGTTAGAGCAAACATTCCCCCCAAGAGGAGAAGAAATAGACGAGCCGGTGAGTCACGGGAGACAAAAGCGCGGGTTCTCAGCCTTTTTAAAGCCCACTTGTGAGCGTTCAAAACTTTCAGAGGACCGCCTTCCCAACTAAAAAAAAAAAAAATGCTTTTATGAATCCAAATTTAATGTGTCACATTTCCTGGCACACGCTTTGTCTCTTACATCGCTTTTTTTTTGTTTCAAAAAAACGGTTCTTTTTCTATCATCCGAGGTAGCGTTAGCTCGCTAACAGTGGCAAAACACAAGATGATGTGTTGTGATTGGTGTGGTGATGTTCAAACACAACTGTTCATTGAATAATGTATTTAATTTAATTTATTCTTGAGCACGTTTAGGTTTAAAAATAACTCGCTTTGTAAATCACCAAAACCAGTTTGCCACTAGTTGAGAACAGCTAATGTAGAGAGCTTTTATTTTGACTTTCAGTTTTGATATATATATATATTTTTAACACTGTACGGGAAAAAAATGCAGCAGCACATGAATAGAAAAAAAGCGCACAAGACATTAGCAGCTTTTACCCCCTTAAATCCCCCTGCTTACACCCGAGCCCACAGACCCCTTCAAAAAAGGACAACCTGGGATTTGGTGCAAGAATTTAAATGGCAAGAAAACTGTGAAAACACAAAAGAAAAAAACAGAAGAAGAAGAAAGGAAAAAAAAAACAGAAATAAATGTTATTAACTTCAAAAAAAAGGAAAAGAATATATACATATGAATATTTTAGTACAAAACAAAAGAGAAGTCTGTCATTTGTTGCACCAAGTCTACTGCAGAACAGCTAATGTACATACGCCCACATCCATGTACGCATGTATCTGTACGTAGGGGCTGGGCGGCGAACAGGCAGCAAAGCATAACTCAAAAATTGCCAAATTGTATTTTTTCCCCCAGTTTTTAAGGAAGACGTAACATTGAATATGCTCGGGTTTTCAGCTGAATCAAAAGAATTAATTGAAGCCTGATGAAAACATAAGTAGGACTGGGCGATACAGCTGAAAAATCGATCATGATAAAATTTTTCATTTTTCATATCACTAATTATTGATATTTTTTTTAAGATTTATTTTTAATAAAGACCAGCAGAAGAAAGGTTGAATTAAACCACTTTATTTTGTAATTTATGACTTTATTTATCAAGCCACGCAGGTAATAATTAATTAAAAAACACACAAAATAAGTTTAATGTAAGATAAATGAATGATGACCTGTACTTTTCTGTTAACAGTTCGCTCGACATCTGCACCAATTTCCTCACATCACGCTGTTTGTGTGTCAACTGAACAAAACACCCGTTAAATGATTGGCTGTTTTCCTTGTCAATCATGTCACATGCTCCATTATGAAGGGATATAATAGGCTGTTTATGAGCCAGAGTATACCTGTTATGTGCTTTCATGGCGGTCGGTATTTAATCAAAACTGTTGAAGATTCCACTGAACACCCAGGCCTACAAAGTTATAGTTTGACCAGCTGTGAAGAAGATAAATGTGACTTTATCCGATCCGCTTTGCGCATGAAAAGAAACACAGGCGAGACTTTCCCGACTCCTGTGATTGCAGGGGCCTCCTCCGTCTCTTCTCCTCCTGTGAAACACTGACTCCGGTGTAACTTTTACGCTTACTAGGAGCCGAGCGTCTCTCCTGTCTTATTCTGTTTCTTGTCTGACAACGAGACTTTCATTTCAGCGGAGTACACGTGCTGCATGTTGCAGATCTCTCTGAATTGTGTGCACATATAGTTTGATGTTAAAATAATAAGCAGATTAAGTTACCAGTAGTGTTAAGCTTTTAGATTTATTTTTTTTTAAATAGGAGACAATAAGCTCTGCTTGGTTAGTTCCAGTGCCACCATCAAATGTTGGCCTGATGTGGGATTTTATTCTGAAATGTGACTTCTTTTTTTTTTTTTTTGGACACACCTGCACCGTGGTTTTGGATGTGCAAATGCTTCTCTGACTCTGAAGACAGTAGACCTGACAAAGCTCAAAGCTGCATTGTTGTTAACAATTGACAACAAATTTAATTTATATTTAACTTATATTCTCTAGATGATAATGACATTATCATTTCCATTTTGTTTGACATTGACCTGGAGGTAATAAATGACTTGTTTTTTTTTTTGGAATAAAGTCTGTTTGAGAGGATTAAATGTGATCAGCTCATTCAATTACCTATTGTGTGTTAAAACAGTGTCGTGTTGTTTAATTCAGGGGTTTTTGAAGCCACTGGGGGGCGCCAAACAGCTTCAGTGGAGGCTCAGTGGACAGAAGTGAAAACATATCACATCAGTTTAGGGCTGCAGTCAGTCATTGTCTTGATTAAAGGGATAGTTCACCCAAAAATGAAAATTCAGTCATTATCTATTCACAGTCATGCCAACTGCTGGTCTGGTTTAGTTTTTTTTAGTCTGCAAAACACTGCTGGAGTTTCACAGGAAAACAGTGTCGCAGAATCCCAAACAATTGCTGTTGTTTTCCTGTGAAACTCCAGAAAGAACTAAACCTGACCTTCAGTCGACATGTAGGGGAGTAGATAATGACTGAATTTTCATTTTTGGGTGAACGATCTCTTTAATAAATTTGTTACTTGGTCCAGAAAATGTCAGAAAATGGTGAAACGTGACATTCTCAAACGTCTTGTTTTGTCCACAGCCCAAAGAACCAGAAAATATTCACTTTTGAGAAGCTGAAATCAGAAAATTTTGACATTTTTCTTTAAAAAATGACTCACAAAGATTAACTGATTTTCAAAATAGTTACAGATGCGTTAATTATCAGAAGTATATAACATAGACTGGCTTAAATGTGTGTGGTTTCGTTTGACAGAAACTACTAAACTTTTTAAAAAAAAATGTATTTTGCAGTCTGAAGTTATAAAACGGCAATATTAGGTTGTTTTGGCTCAATTGTTGAAAGTCTGTGGGATCAAGTAACTGGTTTAATTGAAAGGCACGTTTAGAAAACACATAATTTTCATTTCTTTATTAAAATAGTAAACCATTTCAGTCGTATTTACATGTTATATATCTGCAAAAAGTTCATGCATCTACCAAAATATCTCTTGACAGCGTGCACCATATGATACAGGAGTCATAGCATTCATTGTGTTTCCATTAATAATTCATCATTCATAGTCGTTACAGAGTTAGGCACACGTTATGTTGTAGAAATCTATACCTACGTTACCAAATCGTCAAGATTTGATATTTTAGTTAAGCATCTGTGGAATGATTCAGAGGAAATGGTGGGTCCTGTCCTTGTTGTCAGTCGTTTCAGCAGCTAGCGAATGGAGAGCATCATCACAAACTCTGAAGAGGAGAAAGAGAAGACAAAACGGAGCGAGTGGAGTCAGAGCAGCGCGGTGCCAATGACGTACACATGCGTAAAGTGTGATGTGCACATACCCTCGAAGTCGATGTTTCCATCTGCGTTAATGTCCAGCTCCTTTAAGATCTCCTCCAGCTCTCCTTTCTTCAGCTTCTCCCCCAGCATCGTCTTGACGGCCTCCTTCATCTCCTCCTGGTTAATCTTTCCGTCTCCATCGAGGTCAAACTTGAATAAAATAAAGAGAGCGGTGAAAATCTGACTGACCCTCTATTTCCTCTTGCTGTGACTTCATTTTTGTCGTCACTCGACTGACCTGTACGAAGGCCGATTGGAGCTCTTTGAGTCCCAGCATGTGAGCAGTCTCTCCCATCATCCTGGGTCCCATCAGTTCAACAAAGTCTTCAAAATCCATCAACCCGCCCACTGTGGAGAGGAGAGACGTCAGGGGCCAGGACATGGAGAAAGGGCTCAACAGCAGTCAAACAAACGTGCACCTTTTCATGTTCAAATCAGGGCGTGCATGTCATATTTACAATATTTTAAATTCAGTGTACAATGAATATTTTGTAGCCACTGTGTGCTTGTATTTTATATTTTCAAGCTCACTTCTCATCTTGATTTGTTGCACTATCTCCAGCAGCTCCATCTCTGTGGGCATGTATCCCATGGTCCTCATGCATTCAGCCACGTCTTTGTAGTTCAGGTATCCATCTTGGTCGTAGTCAAACTCTTTGAAGGCCTCTTGCAGCTCTGTAAGAGAGGTCAGGGGTCATGAACACGTTACAGTTGAGTTGCGGTTGAGGACGATGCCATTGCTGCAACATCACAATTCCAAAATTGATATTTCAAAATATATCTAATAATAAAGGAGCTGGTAAGATTAGCAAATTAATCGGCCACAAACAAAATTTGCAAACTTTTTCATTTAGACATTTGTTCTAACTCAAATAAGTTTTGTTTACATTAACAAACACTAATATGTACTTTTGGATGAAGTATTCAGATGTTTTATTTGAGTAAAAGTAGCAATACTACAGTGTAAATATGCTTTATTAGAAGTAAAAGTCCATGCATTCAGAATTTTACTTAAAAGTACAAAAGAATTACTGTCGCATTAAAATATCCTTAAAGTACCAAAAGTAGCATTACTCTCTATGCAGAATGGCTTTTTTCAGGACAGTTTATCACTGGATTATAATTGCTGCATCTGCAGCTGGTAAAGATGGGGGTTAAGTATAAATACTTTATATACTGCTGGTTAGCTTACACTATAATAATACAGAATATATAATTTAATAAAATCTAAATTTGCAAGTAACTATTAACTAAAACAAATAAATGCAGCCAAGACAAAAGTACAGTATTTATCTCTGAAATGTAGTGAAGTATGAGCATAAAGTAGCAGTAGTAGTAGTAGTAGAAAATGCTCAAGTAAAAGTACTGGAGTAAATGTTCTTAGTTGCATGATAATGTACTGGTTTGTTACAATATTTGAGTACTGAAGTAAAGACGGAGGGTTTTAGGATTTTCTGATATTACTCAGGTTGCAGCTATTGTATACATGTTCACAGCTGTAATGACATTAAGAGTAAACTGCGGCGGTGACACTTACCGTCCAGCTCAGCCTGAGCTAACTCTCTGTCCTGCAGAAAACAGAAAGAAAACACATGTTGAAATATGTCACCGTGAAATACTAAATAAGTGCAAATTTATCTTGACACCAACTTTTAATGAAATGCCTGAATTGCTTTTAATGTCAAAGATTTCTAATTGCTTTGTCATTTTAAGCGTGCACAGTAAAATCACAATCAGAATCTGGGTTTATTGCCAGGGAGGAGGTTACTGTGCTACGTATGTATGAGAAAAATATAGATAAAGGTAAATTATGCATGTTAATGTCAAAAGTGGACGCTAACAAGTTTCTATACATGTGCACGATGGAAAAGATGAATTTTCTCAAGTTGATTCAAACAAGTGTTTGGCAGTGCTCTTCATCTGGATAACCCTAACGAGGTGTGGCAGTAAGCCTCAACTAATGAGACACTAATACTACAGACACACCGGGCTTAGTGGTAGCAGCTCGAGAAAGATCAGGTACAAAACTGTGAGCACGCAGCCCGACCGCCACCTCACTTCTGACTCTGACGTTTGAACGTCTGACGCACAGCAACGCCTTTAATTAGGAACAAGCGTCCATGGAGATCTGCGCCTTTTGATCTTAAGCATGCAAATGATGGATTTTTAAGTAATGCCAAAGATCATCTCAGCCCACGGTGACTATCAAAAAGATCAACGTGCTTTAAATTGTCAGTGAGGAAAAGCTTCATGTTCAGCTGTGTCTTTAATTTAGGCGGGAACTGGAGGCTTGGTGTTGAAAGTTACAGCTGAGCGATGAAAGGTCACGGGGTCGCTGCAGAGGTCGTCACAGTCGACTTTTAGATTTCAAAACGAGGGTGTCAGCTGGCGTACTCACCGCTCCAAAAACACTCTCGAGCACAGAGTTGTAGACTTTGTTCCTGCTCTCAGTGCTTTTCTTGGACTTCTTTGACGATTTCTTGGGTGTTTCGGAGACCGAACCTGCTGGGGAGGCGCCATCTGTGCTGCAAGATGGAAAAAAACAAAATCAAACAAACAAAAATAGCAAAAGGGCAAGTGAAGGGCAAGAGAACATGAAAGAGCCACATATTGCATATTTGGTGGTAGGTCAGCGACAGAATATGCAAAACATGGCTTCATCTCATACAGCTCTATCGTCTGTAAACCTACCTCGATGCGACTGAGTCGGCAGATGTTGTAGAGGCTGTCCTCTCTTCTGCTTTGGACATGCTGTGGATAAAGAGCAGTGTTAGTAACAGGATATAAATGCATGTTTGGACATGCTGAATATGAAAAACAGAATCTTTCTTGGGTGCAAAAGAGGAGCGAACGCCTGTAATCAAGAGTAATTTCTTTGTTTTCAGCATCTTCAACATGAATCCAGTCGCTTCACTGCTGTTTACTTACTTTAACTCTCTGTCCTAAATGGTGAGAAAAGAAAAACAACGAGAGGTCGAGCAGCGCAGCCCGTCTCGTCCTCCTCCAGTTGGTGCTCCACCCGTGTTGTGAATGGCTGCACGATATCCCGTCCGTTCTGTTTTTCCTCCTCTTGACCTCCTTCCATCAGAGAGGCTTAACAGGTAATTACCTGGCTGAACGTGCAGCCAAAGATTAGACAGCAAAACGTGGAGCTGCAGTGTGACTGAGGAGGGACCTTCAAGAGGTCAGTTTTTCTGGTGCTTTAGATTGTCTTTATTTGGAGGCTCTTGCAACTGCAACCAGCTTCTAATCTTTAATAAAGTTCACACACTGGTCCTTGAAATTTGCTCTTGGTTCTGCAGGGAGGAAGTGTTTTGTGGGCTGGTGACTTCTTTGGTGTTGAGATAATTGTGAGGACTACAGAACTCAATGACAAATTGAAAAATATAATAATAACATAATTTCATATCAATGCATGAGTACAGAAATGTATCACAACTTTAGAAGGAGAATTGCTGTTGAGAGCGGGGCATGGCTTGTTCCCTTTAGATTCTGCATCGCAAATAAAAATAAACAAAAACAATTTACACACAACATATCCAACAAACATATACTAATATTGATTTTTAGATGTTCATAACAAATCTACTTTTTGTCAGACTGAGCAGAAAACTAAAAATCTTCTGTCCTGATTGTCCATATTGTTTTACATTCTGGAAAGACTTAGAATTATTGTGCAAATCAAATTAGCATAGGAGAGAAAAGTATTATCTTTTTTTTTTTTTTTAACATAAGGACTGGTAACTATTGTTACCATTTTATTTCATTCAGGAAATCTCATAAATAAAAGTAAATAAAAGAGCTATGATATTGTCACATTGTAGCTCCTGCTTGAATTGCTGTTTTATTATTATGTCATATTGAAAAATTGTGATGAACCACAATCCTGGTCTGTACATTCACAGACAATTCCTGCTTTGCTGGTGTTTATTGATTAATTCATTTTTTCATTTCTTTTTTTAAAATTAATTTGGCAGAATTATTAGGCTTGAAAACATTAAGCCAATCTGACAACGACATCTTTATTTTATCTGAATCTTTATTTAATCAAAACACTCTAAACAGTTACACACTGATGCATTTATGTAAAAAAAAAAATCATATAATCAATAAAAGAATGTTCTGACAAAAGTGGAAACGGCAAAAGTTTTACTTCTTCCCAACTGACGTATTAGAATTTCAAGAAATACAAATAAAGTTCATGAGAACAAACAAAGAAAATTAAACCTGTCAAACTCTTCACCAAAATGCAGCTCATGAAAGCTCCACAGCTTTAACTTGTGGAAAACAAAGTCTATATTTTTGTGTTTCTTGTCTCCATCTAGTGGCCATGAGAACAACAGCAGCTTCAAATCGTTCAACATTGAGTTCAACAGTTCAGCTCAGTATAGATCTGTGATCCGCTGATGGAAAAACTGAGGAAACATCAGAAAAACATACATAAAAGTCTATATTTACAGATATATAAATGAACTTAGTTACTCTCCACCACCGGCTGTGTGTTACAGTCAGCTGATAAACTACTGTGGAGTTTTAAAAACAACAAACAGTCTGATAAAGTTTAAATACATGATTCAACTTGTCACAGAGAAGTTTTACACTGTAGTGTTGCTACTTTTACTGAACTGATGTCTAATTCAACACCAGTGAACATAAAACAAGAGATGATCAAAAATACAACCAGCACCTGCACAAGACATCCAGTTTAACATGAAGATAATATCCTGTCCAACCCATCACTGACATGAAAACAGCTGATCTGAACTCTGAGTGGACACTCTGGAGCTCGTTTTGACTCAGTCAACAACTTTAAATCGATCACTGCTGTTGACTTGGTCTGTTACAACAGGAACTAACAGCACTGTCACCATGAGGAAGAAAACCAGCACCAATCTCAGCTGTACTGTTCTTTACTTGATGTCTGTCCATCACTTGCAAACGTTCCAGCCCGGCAGCGTTCTCCAGCTGAAGAACCAGTTCTGTTCTCAAGCAGAACCAGTTTTGTCTTCAGAGCAGCAGGGGGCAGCAGAGGCTGAAGAAAGCTGAAACATTACATTGATGTGTCACTGCACTCAACTTCAACTTGTTTCCCTTCAGGTACAGTGGAGTGCAGGAGGCCTGCATGAGAAAGTAGAGCGACAGACAGTCAGTACAGCTGCTGCTGCTGCTGCTGACAGTCCCAGTGCGGCACAGACGCCCAGTCTGCCCCGGATCACTGCTGCTGGTTTTGGTGTCACAGCTTTGGGCTTGACACCGGCTTCTGAAAAGAACATTAAAAGCGTGTTTGTCATTTATCTGAGGAGAGAGAGAATTTTATAGAAAACTTCCTGTATGCTAAATCACAAAGACTGGACGGATTATTTCTGATCAGAGTTGAGCAAAACTAGTTTTGAAATGAATAGCCAAGCTGTCCCACGTGTGAGCAGGTTTGTGTGACACCCTTGAGTCGACTCACCAGTGATTTTCAGTGAGAACTGTTTGACCTTCCTGCCAAACTCAGTGGCCATCCTGCAGAGGTACAGGCCCGAGTCCTCGGTCCTCACTCTGGACACACGAAGCCTTACGCGTCCTGTTCTCAAAGCGTCTTCATCACATTGCACCCGTCCTGCAAACTGCTCGTCCAGAGACTCATCGACGCTGTCGTCCAGATGATAGAAAACCTTTATCTGAGGCACAGACACACAGTGGATCTTCAGCGAGGAGATCGAGATGTGGACTTTGGAGGAGAAGCTCCATTCCACTGTGATGTTACTGTTCTCCTCTGCCTGGTAGTTCAGACCCATGTTGTGAGGCTCAAACACTCCTGAGAGGACGAGACGGACAAAGAGATTAAAGTTCACTGATGCTCTAAATGTTCAAACATACAGATACACTTGAATCACAGTGGCAATTCTCAAGAATATATTTATTATAGAATAACCAGAGAATGTATTTATGTTTAAATTCTGCACAAGATGCAGCTGCACTTATGATACCTTTCAAATAATAATTATAATGTTTCCCCTTTATTAGTTCAATCAATTTGTTGGATAGATCATGGATAATTATTATTCAGAATATTGAAATGGACCTCTTTTGTCTTGAGGGTGACCTTGGGTGCTTATGTTGTATATTTTGGGTGGGGCATAAATGTGGCACTGACTTATCTACTTTAATTACAAACTTCAAAGTATCTTAAAGTTGTCTTAAAGACAAAGACCCCCCTTAAGTCATGCAGCAGCATGGCTGCAGTACTGAGATCAGCCTGTCTAAGGTGTCTAAGGTGTAAACTAACCACAGACACAGGAGGTCAGCTCGATGAGCAGCAGGATCTTGCAGATCATCTTCACCCTGTGAGAGGAGACACAGGTGAGGAGTCAAAGTTCAGTCCAGGTTTGGTTCCATAAATCAGAATCAGAGAACAGAAGTGCCAAAAAGTGAGGTGGTGTGTTTTTATTTACTCTAAGGAAGAGTAAAACAAGGGGAGCTGCAGGGAATTTACTCTGACAACTCACATCCTGCCCCCTGCAGTCAGATCTGCCAGTTATGTGCAAAGTTTTGAATAAAAAAGCATGTATTGCTCATTGTTTCTTTACCTTAATGCTGACTAATAAAGTCAACCTTCTTAATGAAAATATCTTATTTAACTGCTAAAAATGTTTGGTCATAATATGATACCACAAACATAATCAAGTTAACTGAATTATTTAAGTGTTATAACAGCAATGCAGACCTCAGAAATCCAAGCTAGATGGAAATCCTTCAGGTCTGTGAAATACTGGGCTAAATTATGAGCAAACTTTGCATCGACAAATCTGGAATTTTATGCTTAAATATTGCCTGAAAATAAACTGTCAGCTGAACAGAATTAATTTACCAAAACAAACAAACAAACAAACAACAAAAACCAACCAGTGGGTTCCCTTATACAACATATAATATAAAAAAGTAAACACCGACAACAACTTGTTGTGGTCAAATCTCACACGTAAATGCATATTTTTCATATTTTACAGGCTGATCTGTGAGGTTTTCATCTTCATCTCAAAGTTTGTCATCTGTGGAATAAACAACAGAGGATACAAACATTACCTTGTATGTCTTCAGTCATATGAGGACCAACCGGGACAAGAAGACAAGTGCTGCTCTGTCTCAAAAAAACATATCCAGCGGAATGAAGGAGGACTTTTATATGACTGAGGAGGTGCCTGAGGGCATGTTTCAGCGAGTAACATGACGTGGGGCCCTTTAAAGATATTACCCACTGAAATGTCATTGCAAATTGTTTGTTTACAGGGGATGCAGTTGTGGTCACTATGGATGCCACATCAAAACACAGATTGGCCTGGGCCCGGATGTTGCCGGGATTTTTTCCTCTTTGGTATGCTATCCCGCCCAACTGAGAGAGCTCCCTAGCTCACCCACTGACATAGGTGTGTGACAACAGGTGTGTGTGCAGTGTTTTGTTATGGTTTCCAGGTTACACCACACGTTTCCTCAATAAGCCTGCAGTCTTTCGTTTGATGGGTGGAGGCCCATCAGAAGTGAAAGCCAACCAGCAGTAAACTGTCTATACACAGGTGTTTATTGTCTGTTAAGTGTTTACAGACAGGTTTGATTTTCCCAAATGGTTTCCTGTAGATGCCCATATTTGGGAGTTCATCTGTTACCTTGTTGACTGAAGTAGTTCCTACATGAAACTGCTCACAACAACGTCTGTGGATGATCTTGAATAGCAGGATCAAATGTGATTTGAGCGCCACAAACTGAGTGCCATTTAGTCCCATTACATTGGAGAGAAGGCAGACCCAAAACTTTGCAACTCACGCCAAAAAATATCTAGATGGATAAACAGCACTACAGGCCAGGGGGGAATACGTATTTTTGATTTCGGGGTGAACTGTCAAAAGTGAGTGACTCCATTTACAGCAGCAGGAGTAGAAGAAAAAAGACAGAACTTCAGGTTCAGCTCTTATCTTTACCATCACCTCCTACATATTTGTGCCCTATGTTGGTTTTATATTATGTATTGTTAGTGTGTCTGTATAGTCTATGTGTGTTTGCATTAATTGTAGAATAAAGGGAGGGGAAAATCATTTGAAGAGACAAACAAAAAAAGCAACAGCCTGCTGATTTATATGAAATTAATTTCTCATCACGATTGTCATAGCAGACTTTTATTCTCCTTTAGCAGGAGGTGCTTTATTGTAGTTATTAATGTTATAATGTTATTTTTATATGTGTGAGTATAAACACAACTGACATCAAGGGTTACTTTTCACTGAGGAGAGAAAAACAAAAAACTTTTTTACAGTGATGCACAGAACTTGTTTAACAACAGAAATGTCTTAAAATTTGATTTAAAAAAAAACAAAAAACATGTTCTAGATTAAAATTTTAATGACTGTAACAACAAAATGTGTGTGCAGTAGGTGCAAGAGGACTGGAAGAACTCCAGTTTTTGTCTTCTGAGGGGCAAAAACTGAAGGAGGTCTACTCTGAATGACAGTCTGACTTAACTTAAAGAATAAAACATCAATAAAACCTCAAACAGCAACTGCTCCTGTCCAACATGTCCAATCCAAAATGTCATATATATTGTATCATTAACAGCCCAGAGTTATTCACAAAGAAGAATAAGAAACGCACACACACACACACACACACACACACACATAAAAGTACACAAGGCACTAAGACATGATGACATTTACTGTCAGCCATAAGGTGTTTTTCTCAGAAATGGGTGAGTCAGAACTTTGGATGGAGTTGTACAAAAATATACTCCAGTTTTATTTAAGCTTGAACAGTGATATGTTTACAAGTTACAAAAAAAGGAGGAACAAAATTGAACAAAATTGAAAACTGATGAAAATTGAGAATAAAATGTTCTCTGTACAACTAAAATGAAAAAGGATCATGAAAACTTTCAATGCAGTGCTGTTTATGCTCCGTCAACTAGCTTGATGGTAAATAATAAAAGTCAGCTTTTCCCTCTTTGCCTCCAAAAGCCTCAGACAGCAACAAATAAGTCAAAAAGAAAAAAGAGAAGACAAAAAAAGACGAAAAAGACACAACAATGTAAAAGCTTTAACAAGACCAAAGAGACAAAAAAGACAAACAAGACAAAAAGATGTAACAAACAAAATGTGACAAGACAAAAAGTCATAACAAGACAAAAATGTTGTAGCAAGACAAGAAATATGTAACAAGACAAAAATGTGATAAGACGAAAAAGATGTAACAAAAGATGAAACAGAGACTCTGGTGGAGAAAAGTTGAGGTTCAGTTGGCTTCACACAGAAACAGCTGGTAGAAATGTCGACTTTTTACTTTTATATTTTTAGTACATTTGAGTTCACTTTTACTTGAATAAAGAAGTTGAATCAGTACATCTTCGCCACCTTTGTATATGTGGCAAAAACATAAAGTACACAGAAATCATTGGATTGGTCTGAATATAAAACATTTGATAAGATATAGAAATGGCTTCATGAATCATTTCAAAGCAAACCATGACTATTTTTTAAGACTGCGTAAGCTGCTTAAAATAGGCTCTGATGGTTTTCACTCCTCTGGCGTGGTGTTCATGGGAAGTAACGCGTGGCGTTCTGCAAATTTCTCGATGCTCAGAGGATCCAGTAGCACGTAGGTCACAACGGAGCTGCCATTGCTTGGAGGGGATACTCCGTTGCGCAATCCACAGTGTCCCTGCTGCTCAAAGCATTTTTGCCCACATTTTTCCTTCTGTTTTCTCTCCATCTCTCTGCAGCTGACTGTGACAATGTTGCAATCATTGTTACTGTCTGAACAAGACACGGCGGCCGAATGCTCGTCTGTGGCCCCTTTCCTCATGAAAACATACAGAGCCACGTCCGCAAGAGGACTCAGCTCAACGAGCATGATGGACACGGTGTCGAAGGTGTCGCCATATATGTCTCCGTGAGTCACGAGCCAAACAGCTCTGGGCAGGAACAGCAGAGAGTAAATTACCAGCTCCGGGACCAAAACGCCCGCAATTCTGCGTTTTTCGGCAGAGGGAACCGAGCTGGAAGCAGCCAGGGCTTTGACGATCCCATGGAGGAAGAACATGAGCAGGGGGAGGGGAAGCACGATGAGGGCGGAGTAGACTTTAAATAAAACCTCCAAATCAACCCAGAAATAAAAAGAGAGGACAGAGACAGCGGGAAAGATCCAGACCAGGACACAGCCAGCGACAGTCTTCTTGATGGTTTGTTTGGACTGGCGCCACCGTGGGCAAGTGATGATCAAATACCTGCAACACAAGATGCACACGTGGTCTTTGAGGAGCTTCAGCAGAATACACGCAGGAATACAACTGTGAGACGCGGAAGTAGCTACACGCATACTGGTTAGACAGACGGCTTACCTCTCCAGGGCGGCTAACAGCATGAAGCAGTGTCGGACTGCCACGGCAAAATCAAAAATAAAAGACACAATGAAACGGATCTTCCATTCTGTAAGTATCACCATCAAGATCGTGCAGCAGAGCTGAATGAGGTCAGCAAAAAGCAGATTGGCGTAGAACGGAGCAACACGATCGTTTAGCCCCTGCAAGAAAACATCAGTAAGAGTCAATAAAGACAAATAAAGAGTCTTTTCAAAACAAGTCTTGTTTGTTAAAAGACATTTTCAAGTATTTAAAATCACTTTTTAACTTTAAAAAAAAAGTCAGGTGGCACAACCTAACATTGGCAAAAATAGTTAGACTTTCCGACCAGTTAAATCTTTGGCAAGTATCACTTGCAAATCTTAAGTTTTGAAGTAAACTTTAAAAAGTCTTCTTAACCTTATAATCTTCAGTTGAGATAATTTACTTTCCTTCTTCAGATAAAAGACAGACACATGGCACAGACTGTAAGTAAACACATCTCAGTCATAATCTACATACCTGAGAACAAACGGTGAAGATGGCCCAAAGGTTTAAGGCGGAGCCGGCAATGCTGACTGCCCACGGCAACAGATGCATGATGAACTGAACTTCTGTTCTTCAGAGTGAAACCTGCTGTTTGAGAGGTCAGATTTATTTAAGGGAGGTAAGGATTTTACTCACAATCACATTAAATCAAAAACTGCTGTGGGTGTTTCTGCAACAACAGGCATTTTTAAGTGATGGATGTTGGATTTATGTCAAAATAAATGTTATAAAACATCTTTACCTAAAAAACAATTATCAAATAATGTGATTTAATAACATGTATGAGGCATTTTATGTGTCCAGACACCACTTTTATTCATGTCCCACAACTGTAGTCATAATGTTCAAGATACTTAAAATGAGTTAATTCATATATGATATGACATTATTTCAAAATAAAAGTGTTTAATATAAGTACAATTTTACACTATTTTTGTTTTTATTTTAAATTTTTGTTTACTGGTCATCAAACAAACAACCAAACAAATCTAGTGAATGAGTGGGCAGGTTTCATGTGAACCGCAAGGTCATGATGGAAATACTAACCACAATGGCGACCACAATGTAATCCAGCTAATATAAACAGTGGGTTATTGTTAAAGGTTACATCATAACCACTTATCATTAAAATTATGTCCTTACCAACACAAGAAGTCGTTGCTGTTTCTCTGATTTTTATTTTCAAAAACAGAGATGGGTAAGAATTGGAATATTTGTCATGAAAAGCAACATATTTTTCTGTGTGCATGGAAACAATTGACGTTAAGGTTCCTGTCTAAATCCCCTATTTTTTTTCAGCATTTACAATACACAAATCTTGATGAAAATACATTTAAAGATCTTAAACATTTTATAGAAATGAAGAAAGAAAAATGTTGAAATGATTAAAATTCATAGAGGCGGATTTTTGCTCATTTTGGTTCCAGAAACACCCCAATATTCATGTAAATTTTGATTAGTTTTAATGACTGATTGCAGTTCTTATCTTCTGTACATATAAGAAAAAAGTTTTACCTTTAAGGTGGAAGATCCTAAATGAGTTTCCTACACAAGTCTGATGTGCTGCACCCAAACCATCTGTACTGTAAATGATCACACACAGTGGGTTCCTGTTTATCTATAGCTCCATTTTAAGGAAGTGAAAGGGATGAGGTCTGGCACAAATATGCATGGGCGTCGGCTGAGATTTTGGGACCCATGAAAACATGTCCCCCAACGCCACACACCACACCAACACTGTGCTATCACTGTACACATGATAATATATCTTGCAGAATATTGACCCAAATTGTCAAACCATCACTGTAGTGCATCACTCAGTCACATAGTTCAAATTATGGGGGAGCTAAGGGGAGCTCGGCTCCCCTGAAAAGACACGAGCTCCCCTGAAAGTCTACTTTGAGATATTCAGGGGGATCCCTAAAACATTGTACATTTTTAAGCCATATCTTATTCTCTGTACATTAAGGTTGTTGGGATAAATAATAATAGCACAATATGTCCATAGTCCAAATTATGGGGGAGCTAAAGGGAGCTCGGCTCCCCTGAAAAGGACATGAGCTCCCCTGAAAGTCTACTTCGAGACATTTAAAACATTGTTCATTTACAGTGCTACAGATTATATTCTCTTTTCTTAGATTTTCACTTAGTTTTTTTCCTTAAACAGCACAATAAATCTCTTTATTTGTAGCTTAAAAAAACAAGTGTAATTCTTTGGAGCAGTAGCCTCATGCTGTTGTTATGAAGCATCTATTGTGTTATTGACGGTATTAAATGTCTCCAGTAGAAACAGTTTTTTGCAGTAACCCTGTGATAACACTCTGCTGAACACTTCCATGTATACATGGACATGTGACATGTCTTAGTAGCGATGTGCACGACAACATAGGACCACTGTGTAATTCAAACCTCGCTCAGTCAGCATCAAGGTATTGTTACAGTATCATTTTATAATTGTGTGCCACTCTGACTCAAGTCACTCAATGCTTCAAACTGTTCAGCATCCAGTACAGACTATAGGCTATAGGATGGAAATAAATTAAATTCAATGTAACTAATCTCACCCAGAATCTGCTGTACAGCTACTCAGGTGTGTGCAACCACAGCACATCATGACACCAGCACTTTGACAGGAACATGGCCCCCACCCTTTTTCCTGAGAAAGTTTCTCAGAAAAGTAGTTCCTCATACGCATGATCTGTTTTGAAACTTTATGTGATGTGTCAGCAAAAGCTGCTGTGTGAGTTCTGAGCATGGCTGAGCTGGACAATAACTCAGTGACGTTTTCAGTCAGAAACATCGGAACTGTTTTATGGGAAGAGGTGCTGTAAATACAGAGGTTAAAGTCTTTCATGTACAAATTCGTTACCACCCGTGGTTGGACTTCTTTGGTTTATAGACCAAATACTGTATCTCTCATGTTCCTAACTGGACACTCCCCTTGTCTCTCTGTTACATACGGCATCCACAAGACGCATCCGAAGACTTCATGAGCCTAAATTAATCATTTTAAAAAAGTAATTTCCTCCTTCATGCCCCAATCCACAATGTCATCAAAGTCAAATTTAATAGTAATTTCAGTTCAGCCATGAGAGAAAGTGCATTTGAACTTATCAGCCATCAGTTCATTTCCACCAGAACTGACTGTATCATCCAGTTTATACACGTCAACCGCTGCTTTTATCGTAATCTAACAGTCATGATGACACACATAACTTTATATCAGAGCTAATAGCAAAGGTTTGTCTTTGTGAAACTTTAATGTCTCTCTGACCTTTTTCTGTTACAACTTTTCCACTTTTCTGGTCATTTGTATTTTCAATACAATCTCCAGCTCCTTCGGTCTTAATTTAATTCGATTATTTCCTGCTTGACCCCTGACATGGATGGATGGATAAACTCAAAGGGGTCGGGGGAGGTGACGGTACTGCTTCCTGCACCTGCCTTACAGTACAGGTAGCCTGTTAACAGTCAAGGGGAAGTGTAACCACAAATCATGTGGGCTCTTGTATCATCAAGTGGGCCGCCGCAATTTGGTGCAGTAAAGAGATCGCACCCCTACTTCCAATGTCTATGTTCTCAGTAGATCTAACGTGAAAGCTGCTGTGTTCTTGCTCACTTCAATTGATTACTGACAGATACAGAAACGGTTTGTTCCACAGAACCATTTCTGAAGCCGTGCATAGAAACTGTTTGGAAAAGGGCAAGCACTTTCAAAAAATAGAAGCAAAATCAAAACTGAAGGTGGCCAGAAGAGGAACACCACGTCTGGTGAGGACACATGCAGATAGTGAGAAGCCTTGCAAGACAGATTCTCGCCTGATCTCGCGAATTCAGCTGCCTCGCAAAGTGATATAACAACAGCAGCAACTGTAAACTGCTGTTTGCGACACCAAAGTCACTAAATGAACTCAACATCTCACTGGAATCAAACCTAAAATTTTACTTTTAAAGAAGTCAGATGCACAGCATTACTTTCCTGCTTCTGAAAAAAAAATCACATTCCTGACATCAAAACACTGAGTAAAGTTCATAAGAATCAAGAACACAGTTATCAGTCAGTGTCTTCTTCCTGTCCTCTGTCCTGCTGATGTGATTCACTGCCTGTGGGAAGAAGAGTGGCAACGGCAACTTAATAACAGTTTAACAAAGATTTGACTCCATATGTTTGCGTCTTAACGCTTGTTAATCAGGTGTATTGATAAAGTATTGGCTTTTTACTCACAAGGGTTTTATTGTAATAAATCTTTAGAGTTAATTCACTGGTTACTCAACTTTCCCATGCATTGATCTCACGCTGTGTGTGTGTGTGTGTGTGTGTGTGTGTGTGTGTGTGTGTGTGGAGGAGGTGCCCTGACACAGACAGACAAGTTGACAGGCTGCTGCTGGGGTCATAATAAGTGATGGTGTTTTCATTTCCGTCCATGGCTTCCTGCTTGTGAAATAAAAAGAGGGGGGGCACGATCAGCCGACCAAAACCTTTTGGCTGTTCCTCAAACCAGACTTAAAACTAGTGACCGAAGAGTGACCGTGCATCTTCAGTGACGGCCCCCCCGGCTCTGGAACAGCCCCCTCCTCAGTGTGTTTATGCTCCTGATTCTATTTAAGGGAGTGGGGTCTATGATTTTTAAATTCTTTTTCTCTAAGTCTTTTAATATGGAACACACCTTGTGTTTAAGCTTGAAAAGTGCTATATAAATAAAATAAATTATTGTTAATTAATATAATGGTTTCCTATGATTGCTTTAGGTGATCGCGCCT
>JAJHUR010080737.1:0-13372 GCA_027495735.1 Lutjanus campechanus | reverse complement strand
AAAAAAAAAAAAAAAAAAAATCCCCGGCACTTCACCATGTCTTTACCTCATCTGTCTGGTCTTAATCAGTCTTAGCATTATGAAAAAAAGTGAAGCTGTCAAAAGTTTGAGAAAGGCCACACATGCCCTAAATACAAGGTGGAAAATATTCCACAGCAGTGTGTACTTTACAGTAGACTCTATTTGTGGTGCTTGTAAATATATATAGATACAATACAGACAGATGATCTTAAGCAGGCTTGACAAGTGTAATGCTTCTATCTTGTCTACCAAAAAACATCATAAATCAGTTAATGCTGATCCAGAACCCTGCTGCCTGAGTGCTGACCAGAACCAGAAGAAGAGCAAGCCTTGTTCTTTATGCTTGTTTTTGTACAGATTTTACTAAATATCTTTAGATAATGATGCATGAACCTTTAAATAGTTTTGAAGTGCAGGATAAAAAAAGGTTTTATGCAGCAGCTTCTACCACTTCTGCTCCAAACCATTCGGCTGATAATAATAATTTCTGCATCCACATAGACATAAAGGTCAGTGACGTGTACATTTTGCCTGTGTTCAAGAGGATCTTCGTTTTAGTCTTTGCAGAGGTCCATGTGCTGACCAAAATGAACACCCACGACCAGTTTGCACATGCATAGACACACCTGTATAAGCAGCCACTGGTGTCCACATATGTTTTGAAATACATCCGGCTGTTTAGAAAAGTCTTAAGGGGAGCTAAAGATGGTGTCTTTGAATGTACACATAACACTTAAAGCTTAAATCTTTCCTGCCTGACTTTTACTTTGTCAGTTGTACATTTAAGATGATTATTCTTATTCACTTTTACCTCTTCTACTCCTCTAGGGTTTCTGTGTCCTTGGCCTACATTACTTTCTTATCATATCAGTCTAAATAACCTTGGCACCAACCATGTCATGCTATCTTGTCCGGAAGGGTTAGACTACATTTTGGCAAGAGAATTACTGGCATGGCCTTGACCTCTCAGCTCATATGTGTCTGAATGAATCTTTACAGACATGCACACTTTATACTAATTCGATTCAATTTTTTTTTCTTGCAGTATTATTTTCCTCTCTTATAAAAATGATGTATCTGAATTCTGAATATTCTGCATACAGAGTCCCTAAAGAGTATTGGAAGTGCATAAATCAGGTATTACCAGAAAGCTGAAACTCTTGTGGATTCATGTGTGATGATGTTAGTCCCCCTAGTCACCATTTCATTCTAGTGAGACCATTTTTTTGGTCCTCAGTGTATAAAATGACCTATTGTGGCCTTTGGGATAATTACAGCCTTGTGAAACTCCACAACCACAAACTATAGACCTGGAGCATTCACGGGAGGGATGGCTTTCTTAGGTATATTGACAACAAGGTGGTTTCTGAGCAGTTCACAGATCAGAAGTGGTTGCCATTCAGTCGCTGAAAAATGCAATTCTTTCTGAAATCTCCAAAATGTCAAAAGTTTCTGACAACAAATCACAGCATGATTTTTTCTGTGGTGTTTCTCAAGGTCTTGGTGTCTGAATGTGGTATTTTGGAGGTATTTTTGACCATTTTTATGTAAATTTTCAGGTCTCAGAAATGGTTAAATTATGCACCATATTTGTGCAATAAATGGTATCAACCCCAAAATTGGTGCAGCAACTTATAAGGCATAATTGGACATGGGAATGGCCATCCAGCATAATGTTCTACAAGCCTTTATATACTCTAAACTTTCAGAATTTGAATAGGTGCCCTAAGTGGCTGGGGAAAAAATGATATTCAGTGTTGAGCTGCATCTCAAATAGCCTTCAGGTTCGCAGATTTCAGATTATGCATACTACTTCTATGTTAACGTACATTGTTGACCTGCTATCTCCCCCTAAAGATTCCTTTTCCTCCACTAAAAAAAGAATGGAAAATTTTGCTATGGTAGGGAGGAGGAGAGCAGAAGAGGTTTAATTTTGACTTTTTTAAGTGTTAAGTATTGCTTTTCACTTGTAGAAGGAAAAGGTTTCTTTGTAATTCCCTTTGGCAGTAGTATCGTGTCTTGTGGCATTGTGGATTTTCTGCTCTCATTTCCCGTTTCAAACACCTACAGTTTATGTCAATTAGTGTGTCGTTTGGATTGGACAGTTATCGTAAACTCCCTGACCAACTGGTCCGGCGCTCTCCTAAACGGACTCAGCTGAGTTTGGACTTTCCTCCATTAAATCTACTGACTGATTCTATAACTCAGCCAAGTAGCAGCTGATTTGTCATTTCCCTGTCTGGCTGGTGTTCCCCCTTTGCCATCTGGTCTGAATTTAGGCTTCTATGTCATCACTCGTCAGTTGACAGAAAGGCTCCTGGAAACATTGCTGCGGAGGTCCATCCATGGAAAAACTTGTGTTTTTCCAAACCTGACCATCACTTCACAGACCGTTTACAGCTTCAGCAGAACTCACTTCACAAACACGTGCTTACATACACGTGTACATGCTGTGTTATCAAACTGGAAGGAATTTGAGGAATCTAAGCCGTAAACTATGACTTGAGTGTTTGTCGATTGTCAAATTAGCTTTTATCATTGTGTTATGTGCTATAATGGACTGATGATGGCTTTAGCATCTCAGATTTGTCAAAAATACTGGTGGTCAGCCAAATATAACACATTTTGGATGTCTCTTTCAAGAGAAGTTGGGGTTTCTTTCAACAAATTTCACAATTTTTCACCCCCACACAGTTTATTTTTCACTGTGTATTCCTGTAATTCCTTCACGGATCAACTATATTTGGGTTAAATCCCTTTTCTTTGTCATCTCTTTTGAAATTTCAACACCTTTACATCAGACTGCACGGAAGGCTTGGTGATTATAATGATTGGATTTTTCATGTCTCTGGCAAGCCAGACCTCCCGCCTGGCACTTTAAATAATACTGAAAGCATTGAGCATAAGTTGGCAAAAAGGACGTAATTTGACAAACTACTGCAAGGCTCAGTAGAAATTTGGGAACCCAAATTTGCTGATGGAGAAAGAGTTGAGTTTGGATTAGTATGTGGAGGGCCTGCAGCTCTCCAGTGAGAAAACACAGCTCACTCTGTCTCCTCCAAACTGGGAATGCAGAAGTTGGCTGCTCTGTCTTCCAGGCATGTTTCACAGATAAAGGTGTGTTTGTCGCATTAGTGGAGGGTGGAGAGAGTTTTTTGCAGCTCCATTGATATACAGACACACATTATGTGCACTGTGAAAACACAAGCATACATGCTAATTGTCGACTGGAATATATCTGGGAACACAGTTTCTTTACTTTTTCCAAGTACCTGGACTCATGGTTCTGGTAAAAAATAGGATTATTTTGAAGCTTCTAAAAATGTAAAACCTGCATGAAGTCCAGCAAAGACTGCATCTTTAACTAACTTTCAGTACATTTCCATCCAGAAGAAACAAAAAGTGTGGAAATAATATTTGTGGCAAATGAGGGATTAGCTGTAAAAGAAAATAAAAGATTTTACATAACTCAATATATATATGTATAAATATCAACAAGTTATCAAATATTGTGCTCGTATACTGTAGTTGCTCTAAGTTGTGATGAACGCACATGTTGGCAGTACAGTGATGTAATCCGTGTTGCATCTTCTCAACAACACTAATCAGTAAACATGTACCAGATTTTGGACTTGCAGCCGTTAGCAAGCTGAGTTGCGGTGAAAACCTGGTTTGAATCAGAGCTGTTATGTATTCGTTTACACATCTTTAGACATTAACACAGTATTAACAGAGATGGAACAATGTTAATGATTTATTACTTACTGTGATCACAAAGACAAAGTTGCTTATTCTGGTGTGTAGGATTTAGGGAAATTTATTGGCAGAACTTGACAGATATGAAGTATAATATTCCCAAGTATGTTTATTAGTATATATTCACCTGAAAATAAGAATTACGTTTTTGTAACCTCAGAATGAGGCATTTATATCTACAGATGGTTTGAGTCCTCTTCCACAGGTCGCCATGTTGCGCTGGCTTGTTTCTACAAGAGCCCAGAACGGACAAACCCAAACACTGGCTCTAGATGAGGCTTTTTGCGTTTGCTTTTTTTTTTTGCAAGTTTCGAGGCCACCGTTTACTTTACTTTCTCCATAATTTAACCCTTTCTCCAGTGCTTGTGTTTAAAAGGACAGTTCACCTAAAAATGAAAATTCAGTCTTTATCTGCTCACCCTCATGCTGATTGGCACTGCTGGAGTTTCATAGGAAAACAGCGTTGCAGAATCTCCCAAACAAATGAAGTGAATTGTGACCAGTTTTCAAAAAAGTTTTCAAAAAAACCAAACATAAAATGCGTCCATACTGGTCGTCTGGCGTAATCCAAGTATCCTAAAGTCCCAACATCCCAACAGTTTTCAACTCTGAGCGCATGACATCTGGTGGATGTGGATGTATTGCTTAACAACCACGTCGACATGAAAGACCAGCGGAGGTACATGTGCAGTGTTGGTGACACCGTTTGAAACAGACTTGTCTAATTTCATATGTAAAAGGGCCATAAATGAACCTTTACTTGTTAATCTCTAATATTTCAGAGCAAGTCTCATTCATGTCATTGCACCTGTCAGCTTGAACTGGTAATTCACTTTGCACGGTCCCTCTCACATTCATTGTTTTCAATGTAAATACGAGGAATGTTATTGGCTAAATAGTATCAGAAACATTGCAGAGTAAACAATCGTCCAACTCGTTCGCTTCATTATGACAAGAGACTGACTGTAGGATAAATGAGACAGAATGGCATTTACCTGCTTACTTAAAAGCCAAGTATAAAATATAAAATGGAGAACCACAATAATAATAATAACAATAATAATAATATAGGGGTCTAAATGACTCTTGGTGTAGAAATTGGGAATTCTACCTTGATATTACCTCATTTTAGACTCTGTCAGAAGGACAATTGCAGTGATTAATATACTACTGATTGCTTGTAATTCTGATGTGAGAATATTGAGTATTTAGAGAACACCCGTATTTCCACATTTGATGTTTACTTGCACCGTAAAATTGCCCTTAAATTTAAGTAAACACTGGCATTAAAAAGTCTTAGATGTAACTTGCTGATACATGAAGGCATCCTGGTTATATTCCAAAACTGGCTTTACTGATACTGACATATCACTAAAATCAAATACATGGGATATTTGGGGATCAAATTGTACCTGAAACAAAAGTTATCTTTTTTTTTTTTTAATTTAAGTAAAATCTCTAAAATATGCTCTCAGTATGCACAACAGCTTGAATCTAATTTATAAAGCTTATTCTTTCTAAAAAGGTCGGTTGTGCCCATCTGGCTGTGAGCCCTCCACTGTGCATTCCACAGACGGCCCATTGAAGGGAGCTGATCCGAGCTCTGTGATAAAACTTAACCAAGTCAAAACAAAAGCTCTCCGGATAGCTGCAGTGATTCAGGCTGAGCTTTGAAGGTGCTCCCAGCTGCAGAGAGGAGAGTGACGCAGCCCTCTGAGCTTAAACAGAGCACGGTGAGGGGAGAGCCAAACTGCCATGAGCTGCCTGACAGCCACAGGAGCCGCGGCTTCAGGTTTCCTCATCTGGAAAAGCCACTGTAGCAGACCACGACGACCAACGGGGAAACAGGAGAGGGGATTATGCACATATACTATCTTGTCAGACTGTCAGCGGTGTTCCTTCAAGCACATGCCAGCACAGTCCTTCCTGTGAGAACCACGGCAATTTTACTCAGAGGAGCAAATTAACTTCAACCTGAAATAGCCGATTCTTTGGCCACTTGGGGGCAGTGACATGTGCTTATTTTCACATTCAGCAATTCAGAACTGATGAATCGATTAATTGCCAACTATTTTGGTAATCGATCTATGAGTTTGATTGATATTTTAAGGGGGAAAAAAAGTCAAAATTCGCTGCTTCCAGCCACCAAATGTGAATATTTTCTGGTTTCTTTTGTCTTATATGGCAGTAAATTAAATATCTTTGTGTTCTGAACAAAACAAGACATTTGAGGACGTCATCTTGGGCTTTGGGAAACACTGACTGATATATTTCATGATAAATAAAATTAAAAAATAAATAATCGAAAGATCACTCAACTCTGAAAATAATCATTAGTTGCAGCTCTAGAGCAGTTACAGTGATATTTTTCTGGCCATAGAAGTGAATAGAAGTCTCTGTTTTTGGTCTCTACCAATCCTGGAGAAAAATATTTGTCTGTGCCATCTGTGTAAAGCTACTTAGGCTAAGGTTGCTCTTAAATTGTCTTCTAAGGATGTCTTAGGAATAAAATGTGATTTCCTACAATTATCCTTATGTTGTATGTCTGATCTCTAAGTATTTGCCCTTAGCATTCCCTTATGTGTTGCTAGAAGGTCCTTAGTAACCATTTTTTCTTCAGAAAATGTTAAGATGAAATAGTCTATATAATAGACATAAGGACTATAATCGTAGTCTTTTGGTATTGGCCCTACTCCTGCAATGTCAGCGTTAACAGGTGTTACAATTATTGTCAAAAATGTAGTGGTAATATTTGCACTAGCCACTTTATAGCAGCCACACGTTAACTCTGCCTCATTTATTAAGTCATATCAGTAATGCTGTCATATGATGTGAGTCAAGCATAACCATGGTAACTGAAGTTAACATTTACTGTATTATGGCAGCAACTACCGTGACGGCCTTACCGTAAACACTTTGGAAAGGAGACAACATAAGAGGCTTTATGCAACGCTCTTAAATGTACCCCTTAGCTTAGGGAAATATTTTGCACAAGGGACATAGTTAATTTTGAAACTTTGGACAAAAAGCTGTTAGCTGTTAATTGCTCCACTATGTTCACCAGGTAGTTGCAGTTTGGTGCTCAGTAGACAGGCTAAAAGGGTAAATGGTTCCTTAGAGTTTGTTTATTTAAAGCAGCTGCCTGCTGCAAGTGAAACAGATGAGCTATGAGAGAGATGAGGGTAACCCAAAACATTAAAGTTGCTAAACAGTGAGCTGAAACTCGCTATAAAGTTACATAAAGCTGAGGGAAGATGTATATTAATGTGATAAATATTAATAATAATCGCAAACCTCTTTCACATATAGTTCCTGATAGAGTAGTGGGATAACAGCTACATTCAGCTATGCTACAACTATATTCAGGAGCATTTCCACCTTGCGCTTTTTCACACCGGACCATGGCAGTGCTGGACTGGATGGGGAAGGGGCCAGTTTTGCAGAAGAAGAAGAAGATGGGGCAAGGCCTGATGTACATGTACATGTAGGAAGATTACTTTCAGTAACATGGCGTGTAAAGAGCTGTTTTGTGTGGTGCTCTTGTAATATATTTAATATTCAACAAGTTGGCAAGACAAGTAACTTTTTTGGTGATATACTTGAATCAGACACACACATTCAATTTGTTGTGTTTGTTATACTCAAGCAACATTATAGCACGTTTTGTCAGACACTTTATACACTTTCTTCCTGCAATGTTACTGCTTTCATTCACAACGCAGATGTGCCGAGATTTTTCCTGAAATGTTGTCTTTCACTTTGTATATTTACATCACCGGATTATTACTACTAATGCATTAATATATACAGCCAGCAGCATTTTAAGATGTGCAAAAAAACAGATAAAACAGCACTAAATAACATGTAATTACATGTTTCCTTTCACTGATGCTGCATCAAAGAAAGGAAACCTATTAAAATCATGACACAACAACCAACAAGACCAAAGATCACAATGTTCTGTTCTAAGGTTCTGATTGTGCTTGTAAACACAAAGGACCACAAGACTATGGTCTAACAAGCAAATAACAAGGATGCAATACATTTTATTCACTGAATGGATCGTATGTTTTCATCTGAAAAATAACCACTACTGTTACTGTGGCCGTCACATAACTGCAGTATTTCCCTCTGAAATACGCTGAAGTAGAATGAATGGACTGCATTTGTATAGTGCTTTTCTAGTCAATCGACCACTCAAAGCTTTTTACAACAACTATAAAACGTAAGTACATTTCTTGAATAAATGTACTTTTCTTCCATTGAAACTCTGTTTGTTTGCCCTCAATTTTACCAGATTTGTATCTACAGCAGTTCGGGCGACGAGGCACTTATTTGTTCTTTAATCTGCGGCCAGTGTGAGCCAACAAGAGACTAAAAAAAGAGCTTCTTTGTGATCCTCAACATCTAAGATTTGTGATTAGCCTTCTCAGTTAAAAACAAGCACATGTGAGGAGCTCATTACACGATGAAAAGGCAGATATCCGCGGAAAGTTCTCATCTTTTGTTCGACCCGACGGCCTCGGTGTGATCTCACTCGACAGCAGCGAGCGTGGTGAGTGTTCGGAATGAGATTGGAGCTGAACTGCAGCCAGGACGGCACAGCTGATGTATATGCACACCGCGACCGGCGCTGTAGCCTCTTTTGTCACAGGTGACACCCTAAACCTCGGGGCTGAAACACCGCCGTGCCTGTACAAGGCATCCAGGTCCAGTTTCACAAGAGTAAATGTAACATTCAGGCTTGACCTTTGCCCCAATTTCTCATTCTCTGTCTCTGTTTCCCTCCGCCCTCTTGACAAGTTTTAACAAGCAGGGGGTTCCTGACCCTTTGAACTGTGCGGCCAGAAGCTGATTATTTGTGACAACAGCCTGGAGGGAGGTCTGCGAGTCATGATGATCACTGTGTTTCTGACTGATGTTGCATCTCTGAGTGCTTCTCGCTGAAATTCCTCGTCAACAGTTAAAGTCTGTCCGTTTCAACTGTAAATCTTTACAGCCTTCGCAGTGAACAGTCGCATTGTCTTGTAATGTTTTGGACACTTTAGAGGACGATAAATTATGCATGAAGTTCAGAAAGCTTCGTCCCGCTGTGTGTCCATCTCCTGCAGGCTTTAGCCTTGTAATCTGTTTGTACTGCAGCCGTTTGGAAAAGTTGTTTTTAAGTTGGTGGGTGCTGAAAAGAGACACGAGGAGGAGCCACAAACATCAGACAGGTACACAATCTCCTCAGTTAAACCCTCCTCCTCCTCCCCGCAAATGTACTTAGCAGCTGTTTCTGTGGAAGTCGCTGGAGAGAGGCTGCATGGAAAAAGGAGTCGAGCCAGCTGGGTGGAGAGCTGTGGGAGGATTTTTTCCACTTCTGTCTGTCTGACAGAGACAGGCTGATTTTTCTCAGCAAGTTATTCATCCTGAAGTGCGTAGAGTGACTATCACATGCAGGGGCAAGTTGCAGCGTTTTTGAAATTGGGACCAATTATTAAGTTATAAATGAATAGTTTCCTTTGAAACAAAACATGCTGTTGCTGCTTGTCTAGTCCAGTTGTTTTCAAACTGGGGTTGGGGTCCATTAGGGGTTCTGGAGAGGGTTGTAGGGGGTCCCCTGCAAAAGGAAGGATAGAAAGTTGGAACACCGAGGGGTTGTCAGTTTTGATTGATTGCTATTTTTAGTGATACTTGTTTGGTCATTGATATAAAATCAAGAAAATACTCATATGGGAAGACAAAATCCTCTCAGATTGTGAGTCTGTGGTCTAATGTGCATCTGTTGTGGGGGTCTTTGACAGTTGCCAGTACCACACTTAAGAGAGTAGTTTTCGTTTCAAAATTTTGGGGGGGGGGGGGCACGTGTCAAATAGGGGTCCTCCCCCAGGAAATTTTGAGCATAAACACTTCATTTTCTGGTAATTTGTGATGTACCAATGTGTGCTTTTTCTGCATCAGTGTATACTGGGAATTGTCTTTTTTTTCTGTAAAGGAAAATTTAGACACAAATGACAATTCAAAATATAATGTAATATAATCATACATAACCCAATACCATTTTTTCTTTCTGATATTGATTCCGATACCTGTCCTTTACCTATCGCCCAAGACTGAGTACTAATTTCATACCAGTGCATTAACAAAATACATTATTAGTTTATTTTCTTAACAGATGTATGACTGTGTGATATGGTTGCTATTGTAGTTGCTTGGCTCAGGTTAAACCTTTTGTAAAACATGAACAAATACATACAGAGAATGAATGCCACAGAACGTGACTTCACCATCCTGGGAAAAAATGGCATACGGGATGCTGCAGGGTCCCGTTTTGAAGTTAATAAACTATGTGGTACGGGTTCTGCACATGGACACGTGTACTCGCCGATACTGATACCAGGATTTTATGCAGCATCGGAGGTTAGAACAACCCTAAACAAAATGGTCAAAGTACGTATGTTTTAGCATCAAAATGCTCTTTTCCCAAGCCTTTCTAAAAATGTTTTACCACATAGTCTGACGGTGTTTCCATTTCTATTTCAATTTTCTTTCTTTTTTATTTTTCAGGATTTCAATTTCTAAGTTGAACATGGATTGAAATCAAAAGCAGGATTGGCAATTCTCCCAGTATTTTTATTTTCTCATCACCCCACCTACTTGCGAGCATCCAGCGTGTGTCAGAAGAAAAACAAAATAACACTTAAAAAGACGACATAAAGTAGCTTACTGGTAACCTGCAGCTGCACTTTTGTATCTTTTTAAAGACCTGAAATTGTAATTGACAGTTGCTGGGTCATAAAACCAGTGTTCTCTTGATCTATACAAATCAAGACTGGAGAGTCTAACGTTAGCATAGCTGTCAGTGCTAGAAAGAAATGGTGTCGATCGATGTGTGACCTTAAAATCGAAAGTCAAACTGAATTGTGGATTTGGAGGATCGTGACACCCCTCAGAGATGAATGCTTCTACGCCCAAGGCATCTTCATCTGAGTAAAACAATTCTTGTTTGCTCCAGTGTTTTTGGAACAGTTTTTCAAGTCTTTCCTGTGACAGGAGTATCCCGCCCTTGAGAGCACCGGACAGGCCTGCAGTTGAAGTGCGCCTAACTTCTTCCGTCAACTATCTTTCTTCAGAACTGCTTACCTACATCAGTGCTTTTTGCTAATGGCTAAGTGGAAGTTTACGTTTGAAAAACCTGGAAAAAAAAACAAAACACAGATGGAGTCGCTTCAAGTATTTCTGTAAATGCAATCCTACTTCCATGAATTCTTAACGATGTCCAGATGTGGTTGAGATTGTTGAATTGTTGGGATTTATTTATGCAACATGGAGTGAGTGTGCACTGAAAACAGAACATGTAGATTTTCACTCAAAAGGAAAGAGGGCTGCACTGTGTTGAAATTGCAATATGAGTCACGATTAGTAGGAATGATCATTTTTGCATCACAATTTTCGTTTCGTCTGAAACGATGATGGAGTCTCTATCAAACACACATGTTTTCTTACATCTGGAGAAGAAGATTTGAAGGCCAGGGCTTTTGTTTATTTCAATTAATTGTGCAATCCTAACAAAAAGCCAACACAGGTTTGTGACAGCCAGTGGTGATGGAGCAGGAGGGAGGAGGAAAAAAATGGTTGTAGCATCTGATAAAGTTGCTATGATACAACAGACCAGTTCTGCTCTTGTTGTTCAACGTTTGTTTGTTTAACAGAGCAGCTACAGGACAGGACAAAGACTCGCTGTCAGCTGGAAAAGCTTCATGTTGCTGCATTGCAGATGCGGCTTATTTCTTGTCAGGCAAACAAAAATCAGAGGAGAAACTACTGTATGTATGTAAATCTCCGTGAAGGTGAAATGACATTTCTTCCGTGTCCTCTTTCTCGTTTCAGAGCGTTATTACTGGGACTCGAAGCTGCGCATTCCCACGGCCGACTACCAGGAGGTCCTCCATGACGATAAGGCGGCGCTGGCCTGGCTCTCGGCCCTGCGTCGTGTTGGCATCGTCTACCTGAAGGGGGCTCCCACAGAGCAAGGCCAAGTGGCCAGACTGGCTGAGAGGATTGGCTATCTCAGGCTGACATTCTACGGGTAAGATTCTGTGACGTTCATGCATTTCGCTCCAGTCATCCTGAGCCAAGCCACTGTTTAATAATCGGACTCCCCACTAAATCTTCAACTGCTGAATTTTCCACTGATCATATTTTAGCTGGAGCACAGCCCAGGGAGTGTTATTAGTGAGAATTTAATAGAACAGACCTTTATTTACATCTCATTTCCAGGGAACCAGAAAAAAGCAGCTTGATATTTTGATGAAAGAAGTTCTCAGATTCTCACTTTACTAAATTAATGTTTAGGAAAATGTGTCCACCAATCAATTATGTGTAGCTTTGATTAATTTTATTCCTATGGAAACGCTTACAGAGTGTCTGTTAGCCCTTCATCACTTTGACTTACTGCGGTGCTGATTATTCGAGGACAGAGACGAGGAAAACAACCTTAAAGCTTTCCAGCTTTTTTAAGCCAGAGGAATTACCTGGTGCACTCAGTCAGAACAGAGGTTTGGAGCGTAAAGCTTTTCCACTGCCAGCGGATGAGCTCATACCGCTGGAAGTAAAGAGACTGCAGACTAAAGCTGAAGGCCTGCCATCGGAGAAACTAGACTGTTTTACGAGTCGGGCATCCAAACGAGGCATGCAAACAGAACATGGAAGATAACTTTACCTCATTAGTGCCCGACTCCTGCTGCATCTCAATGAAGTATCTACTTCAGAGGCTTCAGTCTGCGCTGCCCAGTTTGCCCTCAGGGATCCCTGCAAAGTTCATCTCATCTCTTCCTTTTCTCCACACGGCCTAATTGTTGCTGCTTATCTTCTAAAGCCAAAGTTAAATAATTAACGTGGAGTTTATTAATGAATGTTATCTTTGTCCTCAGGCATACATGGCAGGTCCAGGACAAATACATGGCAAACAATGTAGCCTACACATCAGGAAGGCTCAGTCTCCACACAGACTACCCTGCACTCCACTTTGCACCTGGAGTGAGTGAAATCTGATTTTCTATGGTCTATTTAGAGGATTAAACTGCGCTAAACAGATATGGAATCACTTATGAGTTCATGTGCTGCTTTTATAAGTTTGTTTCAACTGCTGGCATTTGGATTTTATGTCATCGGGGCTGTAAAAGGAGCATTTGTGCGGCATGTGTGTGTGTTTTGGTAGGTGCAGTTTCTGCACTGCATCACCCAGGCTGTGGAAGGAGGCGAGAGCGAGGTCGTGGATGGCTTCCACATGGCCGAGCAGCTGCAGAGAGAAGACCCAGAGGCCTTCAGGACACTCACCTCGCTCCGTGTTGACTTCACCGACACGGGGACGGACTACTGTGACTTCATGCTGCAGTCCAAGAAATGCATCATCGAGTAAGTGCAGATGGGCTTTTTTTTTTTTTTTATTGCCATATGTACACATTTACCATCTCCATGTGAAGCAAAGACTCTGACCTTGCAAAAACTGAAATGACATGCATTTAAAAAAAAAGATGCAGTGGAACATCTCAGCATTGAGTGTGTGTGATTTGAAATGGGACACTGCCATCTGCTGTTCAGAATCATTAAT
>JAJHUR010080736.1:20928-84208 GCA_027495735.1 Lutjanus campechanus | reverse complement strand
GGAAAAGAGACAGCACACACACACACACACACACACACACACACGCACACGCACACGCACACGCACACGCACACACACTCACACTCAAAATCCATTGATATTTCTCAGAAGCACTCTGTGTAAGTCTGAATGAGAGTCACCTAATTAAATGCTTGTCTATTAAATTGAAAAGACAATTGGGATGAATAATTTCACTTATTGCTGTAATTAATGCAACATGCCAGAATAATTAAAAATCATATGAACTCACTGTAATAAATTCCTCATAATTACCCATTTAATATACTATTGTTGATTTTTATGTAGATCTGTTTTATTATTTCTCTGACTTGTTATAATAACAGACACAAACTTGAAAAATCATTTGAGACAAAATAAATTTATTTAACTTTTGTTTTAAACAGGAAAAACAAACTAAACAAAAACTAAAGTGAGTTTTTCTCCAAAGACATGTGGGGGTCACCTCGTGACGTGGCCTCGTCCATTTGTGTATCCTGCCTTACTTCATAATCATTTTTATCCGGCAGTTAAAAATAATTAACAAGTCATGCTCTTTTGTCGTCCACCATTTTAGGTCCTCGCTCCAGCAATGAAAGGCCTTTCCATCAACATGGTCGCGTAATAGTGTCAGGATGCATTTTAAAGTGCAGTAATTCAGTGGTTTACACGGCCTCATAAAATACCGACATGCCCCGATAATGAGAAGCATGAATGGAAACTTGGAGTTCCCTGTGGCCCCTGTGAGTGTGTGTGTGTGTGTGTGAGTGGGAAGGCACAGAATGAAGGAAGAAAGGAACCGAGAAAGAAAGGGGATTTTTCAAGCTGCACAGCCGCTCTCTGGTATCCGTCTTTATGGCAAAAGAAAATCAGATGACTGGAGGACTATACCCCTCGGTCTGAGACTGGTATGCAGGTTCAGAGGGGCAGGATAGAGACTGCCGGCGTCCCACGGGTTCCTTCACTCTGAATGATATCATATGGACAAACTGCAAAGGTCACAGACAGCTCAAGCACATAACTCTTCATCTTTCAGCCTGCTCTGACACTCTTTACAGTGCGATAACCTACTGACAGGCAGGCTGAGAGTGTGTGCGCTGATGTGTGCATGTACTGTATCTACTGTACATGGATAAACGTAACTAAATCGGAATATGTACAAGCAGTGGGAGTGGAGGTTGTATGTGTACGAGCTTAAACGCTACACGTCTCCCTCCACCAGGTGATCAGTGTCAGGCATCTAGCAGAACATGTCTTAATCTTACAGTCCCAACGTCTTGCTGTCATGGAATAAATCATGATGCAGCGTGGAGGTGGTGGCAGGCAGCATGAGTCAGAGAAGCAGTCTGCTTGACTTCACACTCGCTGGGGATCTGGTAACTCAGCAGGTAGTCCGAGTGCAGATTGAAACTAACTCTGCCTTTCTGCGCTCAGCACACCCCGAGAGCTCCATTCAAGAGCACGACTGTTCCTTTATTGTAGAATAAATTGCAGGAGTTCTTTTTTTATTGTGTACAGATGGGATAGGTTCGGGGTTGCTCAGCTCCCAGTCATTTTCTCACAAGGTGCCTGTGTGTCAAAGCCTTGATGTAATTCAGATTTTACTGGAATATGCTATAAAAAAAATCATACATAATATATAGTGGAGTCGGCTATGAACTATAGAGGTTTTATTTATTTGAGTGAATTAAACTTAATTTTTTAGTATTTATTTTCAGAATGTGTAAACCTGTGTTCTTCCAACTTAGTTTTCTGACTTAAAATGAGTTGACTGAATGTACATTTAAGTTCAGTCAAGTTATTAAACTAAAGTTTCTAAAGAAATCTGATCAGCATATTAGCAGATTTTAGAGTTAATAGTCTCCTGAGACCCCTCTTTTTAATAGTTTGATGAAAACATATGATAAAAAACTTGTTGTGGCTCTCTAATACTCTGTAAGATTAGTCGTGGTTGTTTTCACACTAACAACTAACTAACACTGTAAACCATGATGAAGGTTTATATTGAATTTAGTCCCTAACCCCTGTACGTAAGATTTAATAAATTCATCAGGAGTAGTTGGACTAAATTAGCCCCAACAACTTTGTGTGAAAAGTAAAAGGAAATCAAGTTTGTTTGTAATGTTCATCAGCGTGACTGAAGAGTTGTTGTTTATTGATTAGAAAAGTGTTTTTTTTTAATTGTTACAAAATAACCTCAACTTGTCTAAAATGCAAACAACTTAAAATTTTAAGGCAACTGGGACACTAACTTAAGTTAAAATGTATAATAAAATTGTCTCTTTTTTTGCAGTGTCGCTTGTGGGACTGCAAATTTATACTAATAAAAGATGCCTGCACTAAAGGGATACTTCATTAAATTAATCAAGAGGGAGAACTGACGGGATGGGTGTGCCAGTAACTTGTTAGTCTCAGGTCATTGTGCATTAGTAAGTAGAGAAGATGTCAAAGGTAATCAGGTTTTTTCGTAATGTTCGTTAGTGTGATTGAAGAATGCAACTTAATACCTTAAGTTTAGTGAATGTGTTTTCTCAAGTACAGCTGAATTAATATCAGGTTCATTTGATTAGAAAAGTTTATTTATTTTGAATTATTACCAAATTACCTCAACTTTTCTTTTCAAATTCACTCAACTTCAAATTTTAAGACACTAACTTTTTTTTAGGGTAAAACAAATTTTACAGTAATAGCTGAGAAAAAGTATTTGTTTTAACTTAGAAAAGATTGGAGTAATTTTGTAATGATTCAAAATTAATTTTGATTAGCTGTACTTAGGATAACATGTTCGCAGTGTTTTTATTGTTGTGAAAACAAGCAACCCTGACTTATCTTAAAGTGTATGAGACACACACTGTTTGCTTCAAACTATAAGAAGAAGAGTCTCAGGAGAGTTTTAATTCTCAAACAATGCATGCTGGGAAGTCTGCTATGCTGATCGCGTTTCTTTAGAAACTTAATTTAATGAGTTGATTGAACTCTTTACTTTCATTCAACTCATCATTTCAAATCAAAAGACTTCAATTCAGATAGTTAATTAACTTGTGTTTCCATGTTCTGGAAGTAAATACTAGAATTATTAAGTTTAATTAACTTGATTAAATAAAACGTGTATATTTATTTTAAGTTAACAAGAAAAGATTAGTTGATCCCACCAAATGTCTGTATGATTTTTTTTTTTTACAGTGCAATGTAAAAAAAATCCTGTTGTTGTGTTTTAACTTTAAAATGTTTTCCAGGCTGCTGAAAAGATAAGTTGAGGTCATTTTGGAATGAATCAAAACAAACTTTTTTTATTGTGAAATAAACTTGCTATTAATTCAGTTGTACATGAGAAAACATGTTCAGTAAGCTAAAAATATTAAGTCGAATCAACAGCCCTTCACTCTACTAAATGCCTGTATGATGCCTGTGTTTTTAAGTGATATTTGATTAAAGAAATCAGGGAGGAGAACTAAAGTCGTTGCTGGCCCAGTGATTTGTTAGTCTCAGATGGTCACTGGGCATTAGTGAGTTAAATCCTGGAATCAGCCGACGACCTCTCGCTGAGGTTACCACTACAAGGCCTGTTTTTCATCTCCCTTGTGTTTTTGTTAGCACTAACAAGATTGACTTACAGCAGATTTGCACTACTGTGCATGTCGTAACCGCTGACTAACTAGCAGTTATTCATACGGCAAGCAGCAGTATAGTGCCGGAACGAATGGGGACGTCTGATTTATATTAACAGCTCAGCAGTCACATCTGTGTTTATCAGGCAGCTCGGACGTGACTCAGCCAATCAAAACTATCTGTTTTCTAATATCTTCTATTGCTGAGGTAGTGTGTAAATCAGGATTTCTGTACAGCAGGCAGTTGCTGGGGCCGGTGCCAATGAGTGTGTGAATTACACCCAGGCATAAAGCTGTCCTTGTGTCCCGCTGGCCAAGAGCTACAGGGAAGCTGGAAATGATCGTAAATTAAGCAGCACTTGGCTGAGGAAATCATACAAAATCTGGGATTGAAAGGAACATTTGGAATGATTACTCGAGACCATAAGAGGAGTTCCCATAAAGTGGAGAAGGCCGACAGAGGTGGGGCACGGGATGTACAGTATCAGAGCGCTAGACTACATAACAGACTGGTGGAGGAGATGGAAGAGAGGTCAGATTTGGGATACAGTAGTAGTCGTAAATGGTCGTCCCAGCTGATGCCTGCCACTAGAGATGAATTATTCACTCACTTGTCAAATCAATAATGACCCGGTCTTTAGTGGCCTACTCTCCCCATGCCCTACTTATCGGTTTTGGGGGGGGACTGGACACATTATTTTGATATTTTAGTGGTTTGTATTCATTGTAGTGGACATGCGGCCCCTCGCTGAGGTAAATTGGCTGTCATTTGTTGTCATTTTAAGGATTGTTTCTGGAAAATTGGAACTTTGTATGGAGCATTATGGGAAAAAAAAGCTGGATTGAAGTGAGCACACATGATTAATATGGCAGTTTTGTTGAAATGGAATGTGGCAAATGGAGGTGGGGAGGGGTGCTTGAGGGTGGGGGGTGGGGGGGTCGGGCAGGATGGGGGGATGTTGCCATGGCTTTTAAGGGCATGGGCATGTTTGGATGGCACGGCCCACCCCCTGCCCCTCTGCCTCTGTTCATGTGTCACTCACTGTCTCCCAGCCTGTAATTTTCCATCTACTGTAACAGTCTGGGCACATCGCCACCCAGGGAACTTTTAAAATAAATAAAGAATTCATTAAATAATTAGTATCTCCACAACAATCTCTTTTGTTCTGTCAATCTCAGAGCGCTCAAAAGTCACCCTGAGAGATGGAGAGAGAAAGAGGGGTGAGCCAGCGAGGGAGAGAAAGAGAGGTGGAGGGAAAGAAATTAGTGGAAAAATCAATTTTAAAAAATTAAAAGCATTGAATTTTTTGAAATGCTTTTTACTTATCCGCCATTGATTACATCTAATTGGACCTCATTTCCTGAGAAAAAAAAAAGAGTATGTGTGTTTACGTGCATGTGCGTGTACGTGTGTGTGTGTGTGTGTGTGTGTGTGTGTGCGTCAGCTTGTGTGTTTGTGACATTTCCTAATGGTTGGGTGCATAGATGATAACCACTTGGCTTGGAGACAGACAGATATGAAAGGCTGTCACTCTGAGCACAGACAGCTATAATGGCCCCATGAGTGTCTCTGTGTGCGTCAGTATGTGTGTGTGTATGTACGTGTGTGTGTGTTCGTGAAAGGGTGATGATAGGGGCCCACACTTGGGGCCCGGCCATGCTTCCTAATCAAAACCCATCCGCTCGCTGGGTGCTCGTGCATCAGTGTGCTGGCTGTATGGTGTTTACATTGGGAGAGATGGAGCAGAACCACCTCTTTGTCCCCTCAGAGATTTGACATTGCCCTCCCAACCCCCGCCCCTCCCTCTCTGTCCCTCCTGCCTGCCACCCAGCTGTATATGAGGGTAGCAGCCTGGAACATCCTTGTATTTATGAACAGCTTATATAGGGACGACAAAGAATAATGTAAACCTTGTCAGAGAAAAGAGGTTGAACTTCTTAAGTAGATTAATCACAAAGACGCCTTCACGGAAGGTCATAAGGTGATTTTTATAGTATTTAAAGGAAGAATATGCAGGATTTGTCAGTTACTGTTTGTAAACACACCAGATTGTTAAGTCTCATTCCAAGGTTGTGAAATACCACAGTTTTGGGTTGGTAAAGCGTCCTGAACACAGCAAAATAATAGATCAGAGTCAATTTCCCTGCAGATTTCTGTTAATATGATTCTATACATTGTTTTGTAGAAAAATCCTATATTAGCATCTTGTCATATGTGAAATAAGAAGTCTAATCATTAGAACTTTAGTATCTGATGCTTCAAAGCAGTGAGAAATAACTTTAAAAACTTTAAATAATATGTGGCCATACTACAGGTGAACTGGTTACAAAAACTGTGGAGGTACTTCATATGTCAAAAGTCATCAAAATCACATGACCAAAACAGAGACTGCATAGCAACTCTATAATAACATCATTGATTAATAGTAAACTGACAGTTAATTAAACTTCATTTAATAGTTATTTCACTGTTAGCAATCAGTATTAAGTATTGTTAACGATTAACATATGATGTGTTAATCAGATATGAAGCAGACATTTGTGACACTTGTTAATGTTAGTAATTATTTTGCAAACCGTCTATTAAAAATTTGGGCGGCTATTATAAAGTTGCAGCTGATGATTATAATACCTTAATCTACCAGGTAGTTTTTGTGCCTTTATTTTGAAAGTCCACCTGGACAGTGTCATAGTTTGAAGTGTAGGGCTGCTGACCAAGCTGCTGTATTTAATGAGTTGATAGTGAACTTGTCTGTGAACATTATCTGAATGGCTATTGTAAAGTTACAACTGATGCTTATAATGTTTTGTAAAAGGTTAATAGTTAGTGTAGTAACAGATGCAACTGATTATAAACATTTGTGAATGGTTGATAAATACTGTGTAGTTCATCTATAAACATTGTTTGGATGGCCATTATGAAGACACAACCGATGTTTGTAAAACTTGCAATGATGTTTATAACACTTTAAAAATACTACATAGTGCATAAACATTATTTGGACGGCCATTATAGAGTAACAACTGATGTCATAATACTTTGTAAATTGTTAATTACTATGTAGTGCATCTATAAACATCCAGATGGACATCATAAAGTTGCCACTGATGTTTCTAAAACTTAACAACTGCTTAATAAATGGTTTCTAAAGCATATATAAACATGATTTGAATATTTGTTAACAGTAAAACAACTGTTAAGCAAAGTTTTTAATTAGCTGTTAATTTCCCATTTATTAATCATGGTTATTATAACATGTTAGCAAATGTACTGATATTAAAACAAGCTTGGAGTAGCTGTAGCCAACAGGTTAGTTTCAACAAACATAACGGCAGATATATGAGTTGAGTTTGGTCCAATTAATTCAGAACTGTTGTCATGAAGGGTTCACATTATTTTGTCTACCCTGTGACATATTGGATGTGATTTTGTGTCTATGTTTGAATATAGGTTTTTGACACCTTTAATCCTTTTTCAAACGTAACAACAAGTAAAGACCTCTCATGTACCTTTGTGCATCACACCTGAAAAAAAGATATCAGCTTTGATGAAGCTGGTTAAAGGAGACGATCATAGGTCTCATAAATGAGACTTTTACACACTGTATTTTCTTTATTCTCCTTATATCGAATGTTAAACGTCACGTTACAGGGTTTTTCCCTCCAAACAGATACGTAGAGTTTTGGAATGTTGCCCTTCAACACTTTTTGGGCAACCAAAAGCACTTGTCGCTCCTGTCTGTCACTCCTGTCTTTTTATTTTGTCGAAGGCACTGCATCGAGTCGACATTTAGTTTTTTTCTGAAATTAATGGGGAATTAATGATTCCGTTATTCCCCCGCTGTGCGAGGAAGGGGGGGGTTTGGGATTCTTTTTTTAATCGCCCAACCTCTAGAAACTGATTGGAGCAGAAAAAATACGCCCAGTCCCCTTCTGCCAGGCCTCACAATGGAGGCGCTGATTTTTTTGATAGGGTTCTATGCTGCCAGGGGGCCAGCTGGAATTAGAAGTGGATTAATAATTTTAAACAAGGCTAAACCGCTTGGACTGTCTGTCTGTCTGCTCTTTCCAATGCTTAGCCAATGGTCCGTCTGCTCTCCGACCACATCAAAACAATCTAAAAACACTATATCTTCCTAATGAAGAGGGCTGGGTTTAGTTTATGGGCTTGAGAGTACATGAAAACATGCTTATTTAGACAGATTTCATGAGGTTCTGAGTCTGAGAACAAGCCAGGATTATCGTTGTGAACATTTTTACATCGCCAGAACAACATCCTTAAAAGAAGCATTACTTTGACTTTACTGCGACTGTATATGTGGGTGTTCTGTTTAACCAAAAGTTGATCAACTTTTTATTAATTTTCCACTATTTTCTTCTTTTATGCTCTTGATTAAGTAAAGCCTGGGCTGGCTTTTAGCATTTGTTGTTCTTTTACTGTAAGTTTGTAGTGAAATTCTTCAGAAAACCTGACACAAATCTACCTGAATGCACCTTTTGACACTGCTCCACCCTCCCTTGCTCATAATGTTTGGAGATAAAGAAAACTTATCCTGATGTCACATGCTTTGATGTGATACAGACTGTGTGGACTGGAGTTGGACAAAGTTAAATGGTCCAGTGGCAGGGAAGTTAAGACCACCAGTATGGTGACCTTAGTCAGAGGAAAGATTAGGTTTAGCAGCAGTGGGAGTGTTAAATGGTGAGTCGCAGGGATTTGGGGGGCTATTTGGAATGATCTAAAAGCAGACGTATTACCAACCGAATTTGGGTATAGTAGTAAAGCCTAACAAATCGGGTCCTGCTGGTGACATCTCTCACAGAACCATGTCTCAATAATCCCCATGTAATTTATGTGTGTGTGTTGGACTACAAGTGTGTGTGTATGTTAGTGTGTTACAAGGTCAGACAGAGAAGGAAGATGTTTGTGAGAGTTTGAAAGTACTCGTGTGCCCTCTCTGTGGTCATGTATGCACTGTAAAAATAATTTGTTTTGAGTTTAAGAAAAAGTTAGTGTCCAGGCTGTCTTGAAAAGCCAAGTTCGGATAATGACTTTTAAGAAAACATATATAATGAAAACTTGCTGTGTGTCTCTTACACACTTGAAGATATGTTTTCATGATAATAAAAACATTGCAAACCACGATGAAGATTAGTATTGCCCCTCCCCTTACACTTAAAACTTAATTAATTTATTGGGAGCAGTTGGACCAAAGTAGCTCTGGCAAATTTGTGTGAAATGAAGAACTTCCAACATCAAACAAATGTAAAAAGAAATCAGATTTGTTTTGTAATGTTTGTCAGTGTGTCTGAAGAGTTGTTGGTTCAACTTTATATGTTAAGCTTGTTTTCTCAAGTAGAACTGAATTGATAGTTTTTTATTTGACTAGAAAGGTTTGTTTTGTATAAATACAAAATTACAGAAATTTGGCAATTCACATGCAAACTTTTGAAAATGTTTTTCTTTAATGGCGATAGCCTGTACTGTAAAAAATAACTTTTTGTTTTAACTTTAAAAAGTTGGTGTCCAGGCTGCCTCAAAACTGTAAGTTTACTTTTGTCCTTTTTGTGAAATGAAGAACATTAAACTGAGAAAATGTGAATGGAAATCAAATTTATTTGCAATATTTGTCCGTGTGACTGAAGAGTTTTTGGTTCAACTTAATATCTTAAGCTTATTGAAAATGTTTTCTTGAGTACAACTGAATTATTATCAAGTATAACAAAATTCTGAGTTGTTGGTCAAGAATTGTTGGTTCAAGTCATTATGTTAAGCCTATTGAACCTGTTTTCTTTTCTTTCTTTTTTTAAGTTAAAACAAATAATTTTTTTACAGTGATATTGTGCACTATAAAAACAAACTATATGTTTTAACTTAAAAAGGTCAGTGTTTGTCTGCCTTAAAAATTTAAATTGACTGAATTTCAAAAGACAAGTTGAGATAATTTTGTAATGGTTCAAAAACTTTTCTAGTCAAACAAAATTCAGTTGTACTTGAGATTACTTCTCCAGTGTTTCCGTTATTGTGAGCTAAGAAACCTTATCATATCTTTAAGTGTATTAGAGAAACACAGCACATTTTCATCATGTGTTCTTCAAACTTTAAAAAAAAGAGGAGTCTCAGGAGAGTTTGACTCTCAAACAATGCATGCTGGAAAATCTGTTGATATGCTGATCACTTTAGAAACTTAATATAATGAGCTGATTAAACTCAGTACATGGTACATTCATTCAACTCATCATTTTAAGTCAAAAGATTTCAAGTTGGAAGAAACTCCTGTGTATAAGTTCTCAAAGTAAATACTAGAGATTTTTCTTAGCTGTTAATGTTTAATTAACTTGAATAAATTCAACTTGTATATATTCATTAAGTTAAAGAGAAAAGCTAAACTCCTGTATGATTTCGGGACCAGAGCAGAAACAGTCCACAGTAATATTAATTGTTCTAATAATTTTGAGAAAGCAAGATGAGAGAGGAGGGTCTTAAAGGGCTCAGTCTGCACTGCACAGGTTATGTCCATTTTGCAAACAGCATTTTGGATCTAAATCTATTTACACTGCTTATTCAAAAAAAGGACAAAATGTACCTACCAAAGCACAGATCAAGATAGCAATAAAGTGGGGGGGAAAAACAGACCATAGCATAAATCTATACTTTTTTCTCTTTTAATTCAGTCATTATAAAAATGTTCTGTGAATGTAGCAGGGACATTAGCCCCCTTCTGAGCTATTATCCTGGCTGTCTGGTGTTGCAATTTCACACTCGACTGATTCCTACAAGCAGTAGAGAGTCTGCATGCCCCAGATTTCACCTTATTTAGGTAATACAGACAAATCATTCCCAAGACAAGGTAAATTAAACTGGGTACTGGACTGGCACACGGTTGCCAATTTCAACAGAATATCAAATACCAGAATACCCACATAAAAGTTGACTGTAAAACGCTGGAAATGAAATTGAACTCCACTTCATAAACCTGCAGATTTGGAGTTATTATACTACTGAAAAGATGCACGTATCTATTCTAAAATCATTTTAAAAAACTGTCGAGTAAGTTTGTTCACTTATTTATTAATATTCAGGGTTTTTTTTAAGGGGAACAAGTTCTTTCTCTCTTCTCAAGGTGTGAACTTTGTCGTTGAAGGTTGAGCCAATGTCACGTCTTATAATATCACCCTTTACAACAGCTTTCCACTGCCTTCATTTCTAATGCATGAACGACGGCATATTAAATGTAACTGACAGACAGGAGAGCTTATATATTATTTATGCTCCGCAAGAATGAAAACAAACTGCCTGCGTGGTAACGTTTTCTCAGTATTAACTGGATCCTGACCTGCACACAGCTTGAGTTACAGCCCCTCGGCCCTTTTTGTTTTATTTACAGGAGAAATCTATCCAAATTACGTTATCTTTATTTATAAAAACATCGCGCTGAAAAGATTCATTACAAAGAAAAAAAAAACATTAATGAGTGTATAAAAAGTTTATACTGGGTGAGTTTTGAAACGTTATTGTAATAAACTTTAGTCGTTCAAGATTTTTTTCACAATTTCTCCCTTTTGTCTCAAGAAAAGTCGGTTGAATTTCGTTTCTACCGATGCAACACGGTTATCAATAGAACTTATTTAACATCTACTTTGAATGAAAGGTTTTTCCTCGATACTTTGAGAGTTCCCCTCCACAGAAAAAGCTCCTGTTTTGATTGAACTCGGGTTTCCTTGACTTCATTGCGGCCAAAACCTTTCAAGGACAAGACGACAAGTGGGTCGTTAATAATTAGATGTGCGCACATTTTCTTTTTTCTCTTATTTTGAGTCGTGCAGGACGGTAAGAGGAAGGTTAGTGCAGCTGAAAAACGAGGCCTTGTAGGGTCCTTTCAGCTTTACATCAAACCATTTAATTAACAAGCACAAAAAAATAAATAAAAAGAAGAAAAACAGAATAAAAAGTTAAAATCAGCAGTATTTTACAAACCACCTGATTTCAGAGATTATTGTTATTATTAACAATAATTAATATACTAATTCTATGAACTTAATAACAGCAGTAATATTTTTTCAATGTCATGTCGGGCAAAGTTAGACAAACACATACTTCAGTCAATACAATATTTCTTTGAACTTTTTTAAGGTCTAACATGACCATGCTGTGACAATATAGGCATTTTGATTGTTTTAAAAGAGGGTTTTGTGGAGCTTTTTTGTGTACGCACGTGTCCCCATTCCAAAGAGCAGCTAAAACAAACTCATTTTGAGTCCAGGAAGCACTCCCACCTAAATATTTTTGATTTCTTTTAAATTATTTTTAATACAGTTTCCAAAACTTGTCATCTGTATTGATTCCTGTTCCTTTCCTTTCCTGTCCCTCTCCTCCCAGTGTGTTGCATGTACCATTCACCTCTATTTTTATCCAAGCACATCTTCAAACTCACACCCTTACACATGCACATCTTCTTCTTCTTACCCTCAACCACTCCCCCCACCTCCTCCTCAACACATCTCTTCTAACTGTGGGACAAAAACATCCAGAAATACTGTGTTTAATTCAGTAGAAATAATAAGAAAAACAAGCACAAAAAACAAGTAACTTACATGCCATAAATAAAAAATATATAATACATAAATCTGCAACAACATATCACCAAGAAGGTACATGCAGTATAAATTGAAGAAATGCGAAAGCTGCCCAAGCATGTTTATATCTCCATGCCTCCCCATCACTTCCAGCCAAAGTGACTGTGAATTGTGCATTTTGAATTGTGAGTCTCAGCATTAATTTTATTTTAGTAGCAGTATAAATATTGACAAAGTTGTATTTGTGTGTATATATAATAATATTGTAATTAGAAAATATATTTGTATATTTAGACAAAAAACAATCTGCTGATTGCTGCTCAGATGTGGAAAAGTGTCCCCCTGGTGCTCTTCAGTTTGGGGATCTAAAGTTTAAACTTGTTGAAGAGCACCAGAGGGACACTTTTAGCTAAATGGGCGTGAGTTAATAAAGGCTTTTTAAATTGTTACCTCCTGATTGCCTCAGATTTCTTCAACATATTTAAATATTTATTTACCATAGAAATCAGGCAGATGGGCACTGGAAAAAAAAAGAAAAAAATGAAGGAGTTGCTTATTTGGGAAAAGCAAAAAAAAAACCAACAACTTTAAAAAAAAGTGAGTCTTACTGTTAGGGCAACAAGTCAAACTTTCCATTGACTTTAGGGGGAACTGTGCAGAGAGGTTTTAGGTTTCACTGGGCCCACTGAGCTTCACTCCCTCCATCAGGAGAGAAGTATGTCATCGGTCATCATAGCAGAGGATGGATAGGGTGTCTCAGAGATGCAAATGAAAATATTTGGCTATGTCACTTTTTAACAAACAGGAGATTAGTTACAACCTCCACAAGGTCTCCTTGATGGAAAATGTGCAATATATTAAGGAGAGAACTGCCAATCACATGGCCATGCACAAACTTTGAAACCGGTCTTTTTGGATGTGTCTTTTGTGGTATTATTTTAAAATTCAAAAGCCACTGCTTATGGTGTTTTACATAACACACTAAGATAAATTGTTCTCCTGTCTAGAGCTATATGGTGACTAAGAGTGGCTCTGAATACAATACAGCGCGCACTTTTGCAATGGTTGTGAGAAACAAAGTCCCTTCTCTTTTGTTAGCGGCCCTCAGAGCAGAATTGAAACAGGAAAAGCAATTATTGGAGAGATTGTCCCACAGACATTGAAAAGCTATCAGCATGAGGGTTGGGATTGGCTTGGGGGACACCTATGGCCCCATGCATTATCCTGGCATGAGGTCGCTTTGGCAATCGCCTGCCAATTTCCACCAGCACCTGGCTTTCCCAACCCCCTCTCCCCTTCACCAGGCCCTCCTACCTGGTTCCTTTTTCTCCTCCTCCCTCTCTAAACCCTGCTCGCCTGTTATTGTCCCAGGATGGTGACCATTAATAGAAAGAAAAAAGAGAAATCTGTACTGTCCACTGAGTAGGGCACAAAGTTGAAGGTGTGCAATCACGCTGTATTGTTTCCCATCATGATGGTGCTGATTGTCGGTACTTCTAGGGGAGAAAATGTTTCTGACTCGGCTCTGCTGGTCTAGCTGAAGACAGAGCCGTGAAAAATACCCAAAGACCAAAAATCCACAGACTAATAGTATGTCTAATGCTGTGAAAATATGAGCCGGCGGTGAACTGTTTTGGGCCAAAAGGCACAGTGGGAGAGGCGAGGCTAGATTAGTGGAAAAGTGGGAAGAAAATAACTGGTGCTATGTCTGACACTTTTTATTATGGCTGTTGAAAACCTGTATAACACAGCTGTTGAATATCACTCTCCTCCTTTAACAGCAGCAGCAGAACCCCCGCCACACACCCACCCACAAACCTGCTCCTTTCCTGTTAAGGCCCAGTTATCCAAACACATCTTACTGCAGGATCACCTCTGACAACAAGGGTCGGGGCATTACATATGAAAAACTCAGGCTGCGTTGTTGTTGTTGTTGTTGTTGTGATGGATTCAGACTCCTGTTTGCTATTATGTGTCATGCTTCCTCTCTGTACTCACAGTCATCCTTACAATGGTGCCTGTGGCGATATACAGATGTTAACACACACACAAATATTTCTTAAGTGGTTCCTAGCCTGGGTAATCCCCTTGAAAGATGCTGAAAATGCACAAAAATGGACACTTCTGGTTTGGTGGAAAAGAATGAAGGTTTTTTTTTGTGTGTGTGATTATTTTAAATTACAGAGAAACACTGAGACATTTTGTTAATGAAACAACGTGTCCGTGGGAAAACAAAAGAAAAACGTTCAAAGAAACCATTTCCTGTGTTCTTGTTCAGTGGTAGTATTGAATTTCACTTATGTTTGACATGACATTTTCAAGGTCAATGTGACATAACAGCTTCTGAAGTTAAATATGACCCCTTTAAAGTAAACGTGATATCGGTGTCTAACAGCAAAACACTCATTTTATTATTTATTCATGTTTTTCATATATATGTAGGAAACTAAAAGATGCATTGGTGTCAGTTTTAATTATATCATCCTTATTTATTTATTTTTTTTAATTTTACATTCTGATGACCAACTGCTGTGCCAGAATTGTGTCTGCAGCAAATGGTTTGCAGCACTTGCAAAAGTTTATCATGCATTCATGATGAAGAAAATTTAGTTTCACAGAAGGCGCCAATATAGCACCATGGTCCTCTGAATCATCACAGGTCTGTTCATCTTTCAGAACTGTTAAAGTTTGGAGAAAATAATGACTCAAGTGTTCTTGCAGAAGGTACAACAGCCAGTAATGTTGAATATGACAATTGACAATTACATTTGAAGTGAATGTTATTAATAGTAGATGGAGGCAGTGATGTAGAGGTAAGTAAAAGGAGAGGCAAAGAATGATAGGAAATAATACAACAAACAGTTCTGAAAATATTTATATTTCCAATAAATTAGCCTACTAATGTATGCCTCCTGATAGAAAGCTTTTTATTATCAGCACTGACACGTTTTTCACCATGATGTGTTCCATAAATTTGCATCACAAATATTGTTGTCATTCTTATAAAAGTGAGTGAACTCTATCCCTAAAAAAAAAAAAAAAAAACAGGAAACGAGTTCTACCAGTCACCCCTTCACTACCTGCCTGAAGGGAGAGTTATAGAGAAAAGAAAAAAAAAACCTTTAAGAGAAATGATCTTCCATTGTTTCTGTCTGGAATCGCGCGCACACGTGCTGATGCAGGATCAGGCGGATTGTTATTCATGGTGCTATCCCTGCCTCATGCATATCCATAACGGATTAAACATTGCGCAAACATTATGCAACCACAGCTTTGCCTTTTTTTCGCATTGATTGGCATTTCTGGGACACAAATCGGAATTGTGCAAGAGATATAGGCTACTTGTGTTTCTCCTTGTGTTGTGTAGTAATGACTTTTTTATTTTTGTTCACGGTTTATTTATTTATTACTTGTTCATTCTATCTATCTATCTATCTATCTATCTATCTATCTATCTATCTATCTGTCTGTCTGTCTGTCTGTCTATCTGTCTATCTATCTATCTATCTATCTATCTATCTGTCTGTCTATCTGTCTGTCTGTCTGTCTGTCTGTCTGTCTATCTGTCTATCTATCTATCTATCTATCTATCTGTCTATCTGTCTATCTGTCTGTCTGTCTGTCTGTCAGTCAATCTATGTCTGTCATGCGCTACCACTGTGCAACATGTGGATGTATGTGCGTTCCTTCATCCCTGATGTTGCAGTAGCAAACTTTGAGCTTTGTAGAACTCAGCTGCGCAAGCGCGGAAAAAATCACCACGAGAGAAAGGCGATGAATGGAGTCTTTAAATAATGGAAAGGCACTCTCCAATTCTAATTCATTGTCTCCACAAAAAAGAGGACATTAACGAGCATTGTCCTCTTTATTTTGAGAGGCTGATGAATATGTGAGCGCTCCTGTCCGTCCCCTCAGGGTGGAGAAGACGTCCTGTGAGGTGGCTGGAGGTTGTCCCGGGACGAAGGTGGCTGCCTCTCAGGTGCAAAGTTTGTTGGAAGCGCTGTTGAATCACGCCATTCATACAATCTGAAACAAATGCAACTATTTGTTGACTTTGCATGTGATAAAAAAAAAGGCTAAACACACGGTTGTACTGTAGTTTTAAAGCTACTACAAGGAGTTTTAAACTGGCTATGAAACAGTCTCAGTTTATTACCGACGCTTTTATATGAGTTACATAATTTAACTAGACCATCCTCAAGAGGATCCGCTGTTTCTATATAGTTATTCTGAATGCCTGCCACCGGGTCTCATTGAAATCAGATAAAACCAGCCTTTGTTTACATTGTCCCAGCCAAAAGACGCAATGAGTAGTAAGTTAGTCCGTTAAAAAGAAGCAGGAGGGGGAGGTTATTTCTTTATTTATTTACTTATTTACTTACTTGCTTACTTATTTTTATTTATTTATTTAGTATTATGGTGGAAACACTACACCTTTTGTCGACGGGGACCTCCAAAATCAACATATGAAAGCTCCTTGTAGCTTTAATAAAGATTTAATTACAGGTGATGATAGTTCAGGGCAGGGGTTACCAAACTTTTTCATGTCAACGACCCCCACGATAGAGGCACAATAGACCACAGGCCCCCAATTTGAGAGTATTTTGTCTTTAGGTGTCCAGAGAATTTTTAAATTATTATTATTCAGGTTTGAAGATAATAAAGTCTGCATAGTCGGTCAATGATCAAAATAGGACAACTATAAATTCCAGTCATTCAGGCCAGTTCACCCTATTTCTTTCAAAAAATCTGATAAAAGTCGAAATATTCTATTCCTCCTTTTGCTGGGTACCCCCTACCCCAGTTTGAAAGCCACTGGTTTAATGTACACTTTGTTTAAAACAGTTTAAACCTCATCATCGCACCTTCTCCAATAACCTGCACTTCAGTGATTCATGAAACACGTCCTCACTCCTCTGGGAGGCTTCTTGTTATTGCAGCACTGCCACAGCGTTCAGGGCAGAGCAACGAGCCATTAAAAAAGATGTCAATTGCTCATTTGGCCGTTTACCACCTCTCAAAAAGTGTTGAAAATATATCTGTCAAAAGACAAACGCGCACAAGCACAATTGCCGAACATCTGCTTTGCTGAATGAGCGCTTGCCGGCCCTCACTCGGGACCTATTAGCGTCGATTCGTGCGCCTGCTCTGATAAGGAATTCATCAAGTTTCTGACACCTCGCCAGATGTTGGGGAATTAGCGCTGTCTCCTGTTGGACATCCTGCTAATAGTTTGTCTTTCTAGCCCCGTAGCATAATAGAAATATTATGTGAGAGGTGGATTTTAGTGTGAGTCGGGGGCTGTAAATGACACCATTAAATCTGATGATGTAGGCCCCTTGGTATTCTTTTTATTTATTGTGCATATTTATCCACTATCTGTGGTAACAGTAACAATGAATTTGACTGATTTGTTCATATACGAGGCATTTTATTCTGACAAAGTACAGCATGACAGCTTTACTGAATAACTTCATATTATTTTCTTCACAATTGGCCACTTTCACTCATTTCCTCATGAGCAGAAACGCCTGCAGGCTACAGTACACTACAGTATGATGGGGTATGTAAATGTCTCTTAGGAGTCAATTGAGGAATAATTGAACTCAAAGACAAAGGCATTGTGTTAATCAGTTTGCATCACAAAGGCCATGAAACACGTTAAGATATAAAGACACACCGTGGATTAAGGTACTTTGTGAATGCATATTCAACACCCTGCTGCTGCTGCTGGAGGTGAAATAAGCATCGATAATTGGCGAGCACGTCAACTTCCGCGCAAATGGAAGCCCTCGGTTATAAGCAATTATCAGATGTATGTTTGCTCTTGTTTATTAAGACATATTTCTCCTTATGATGTTGCAAATCCATCTCACTTCAATCTAATTTTTCATGGCGCATTTACTGACAAAATATTCTCATGCAGGCTTAATATCTTGATTAAAGAAACGGCTGCCATAAATATCTGCTGTAATCCACTATGTTTAACTTGTTCTGTTGCCATATGTGGAAAGATAAAGCCCTACATTTCACACAGATGACTGAGTTAATTCGTGATGATTCAGATTTGGCAGCATCTTGTCCTTTTAGAACAGTGATAATGGGAGGAGAGCAGAACATCCTGGTAGGACTGAGTGATATGGACAAAATCAAATATCACAATATTTTTGACCAAATACCCTGATATCAAAAGTTATTGATATTGTTATATTGATGCTTTAAAAATGTTAACACAATGAGATTTTGAATAAATAATGATCAGTAATATGGAGATGCCATTAAAACTGTGTCTCTGTATCTGGATTCGGAGAGAAGACCAAAAGTGGGCGGGGTTAATACTGGAAATAAAAAAATAAAAAATAAAATAAATGTCATAATGTTTTATTTTCTAATCTAATATTCATTGGCAATGCCTGTGTTGTGCATATTAGCATTAAAATGATTTAATATTGACATAGAATTAATTCTGAAATATATTTCTACATCTTCATGCTGTACTTTTCATTTATTTCTTTCTAACCACATTTTATGAACTGTCTGAAGCTGAACATAATGACTATGTGGGTAAAGACAAATAAGAGAACTAGAACAGTCTGTAAGTCTAAGTTTAGAGAATTGCATCACTTTACTGTAATGCAACCTTTAACACCAGGAAAAGACAACTTTTATGCCATATAAAGATAGCAAAAATCAAAGAGGATATATCACAATATTGATATAAATATATTGCAGCATGGGTGTAGATTTTTTTTTTGGGGGGGGTGCAGGGGACAGATCCCCTCAATATTTATAACTTGTGCATTTGTCTACCCCAATAATAACATGAAAGTAGCAGAAATACCTTTATGTTGTCTGAGAACCTTATGCATTAGATTCTGTGTTTAATTGTCACTGGCACCTGAATTTAGTGTTTTCCTTTACATAAGTAACAAAAATAATAAAGACATCCCCACTATAAATTTATGCAAAAGAGAAATGAATGTTTAATGCTAAAAACTTTCCTGGGGGAGGACCCTCACTTTATATGACCCCCCCCCCTGAAATGAAACCTACGCCCTTGCACAGCCGTACAACTTGGTGTGCTGCAGACAGCAGAGTTTGGTCATGTGCTGAGGTGCAGAGGGTTGTCCTATAGGCTATCCAAAATCTCTCAGATTCAGATCAAGGGCCAAGTTCCCCGCTAAAGCGCCCTTGAGCCAGACCTTGCACTCTGCACAGCCTCAGCAGCCCAGTATCAATGGAGTTCATGTTGGCCTCACTCACTGGAAAGACTTGATTGTGCCAAAATAAAAGCCTGAAGTATAAATAGTCTTGCATGAGCTGCTACAGAGTTTGAACTCACTGAGACAAAGTCTGTGCATGTTTTGTATAATAATTCCTAAATTATTAACGAGTGATAAATTAGCCACTGGCTTTATTAAGATCACAGCCTCCGTTGCGTGACAAAAGGCGTCGGGGACCTGCTTGTGTCGGTTTATCCTCTTAGAGCGCGCACTCCCGCTTAGCCAGCAAATACTCTGCGACTGAGAAGACCGGGGAAGGTTTGCCAATCAATCTGATATCAAACTTCGGCGACAGGAGTACAACTCCGTCCTATTTTTACTCCCCTTGCAGGATAGAAACGTCTCCCTCACTCCCTCCTTCACAGCAGCTCTCTTCCTCCTTCGGATACCAGGAGCAGGCAGACCCTATAGACAAGCACAGAGAGATTATAGGCTGCTGCACGCTGGTGCCAGCAGTCAGCTGCCATCCTGCGGGTCCAGCCAACTATAGCAATCCATAAGATAACTTGAGATGAATGAGCTGCTAACGTAATTCAGAGCCAGTTGTAGTCTGCTGCAGAGCGGCATTGTTGTGATACAGCCGCTAGTCTTTACACAACTGCATCCACGTGACCGTCACTGCTTTCTAATCCATTGAGAATCCAGCAGAAAAAGGAGCCTTTCATGTTTTTTTTCTCCTTCTGGATTGAATCGCACTGCTCTGGTTTCTCATATAATCTGGAAACGATGACTTGTATTGGGCGTCAGCATAAAGCACATGCACGGTCTGTTCCCGGTGGAGGGTAAACACACCTAATAGTCTTTTTTTATTCGCTGAATTTACACTTGACCCACCCGGATTAATGATGTATGATGTAATCCGATGTAAGGAGAGCAAAAGCTCATATGGTGCACGTTGGGATGTAAATATATCAAAGTTTTATTTATTTCATAATTCTGCTGCTCAGTGTAGCACATCTTACATGCATGCGTAAAGATGCAGCCTCCATGTGAGCCCGCGCCGTGTTTCGGAGAAAGCCGGGTCTCGGTTATTTGACGTCACGGTGTCTGAGAGAGGGGGAACTTGAAATGTGCGACTAGACGAGCCGAGCCGGGCACAGAGAAGGAGGGAGGGAGCGAAGGAGAGAGGAGGGTGGGATGAGGCAGAGGGGAGGGAGAGAGAGGGGGGGGGTGAAAAGAAATGAAATCAAACGGAATGTGAGGGGTGCGCTTGCGCAAAAGTCAAAAGCAGAATTTGAATCAATATTCCTAAATCTGTTTATAGTTGAAGGATATTGGGAGGGTTGGGGACGGGAGGGATCTGTGTGAAGCACCTTGTGGGGGTTGGTGTAAAAAATGCTCCTCTGCTCTAGACTCCAAAGGAGAGTAAAACAGTAAATGCTTCACTTTTACAGCAGCCTTTCAAATTAAACACAGTGCGTTTTTGTTGTTTTTCTTGCATTTAATGTAGTATGCAGCTTTATAAAACAGTGGATTCACGACACTGTATAATATTAAAGATTTCAGGCCTGTGCATGAGCTCTTGTTGTCATTCAAACTGATTTTTTTCGCCGTTTAAATGCTTGTTATGGCGTCCATTGATGTGTGGTAACTCCTTTGGTTGTTTTTATGAAGCGGTTCCTTGTTAATCGGGTAGTGGGAGACGCTGAGGCAGCGCCACTTTTGGCAACATATCCCACTCCACTTTCACGGTCACACAGTGTCCTCAGTTGCCCGTTTTCCAGTCTGCGCGTAGGGATTGTTATTTCTAAGCGCTCATTCTAAAAAAAATTAAAATAAATAAAACCACAAACTTTGCATGTGCAACTTTTTCAGCCATAACGGATGACCCACATCCCCATCTCAACCCCCTACTCTCAGCCAAGAAGTGCTTCTCTGACTTGCTCCCCCTCAATATTCCCATTCACACGCACACACACATACACACACACAAACAGCCAAGATACTAAGATGGCGCCTTAATCAGTGTCAAGTTCAAGTGACTCCTACTAGTCTGATACAAACAGCATGGCAAACAGTGTCGGCTATATGCGTAAAAGGGTGCAGCAGGGAGCAGAACAACATGGTGATAATAATCAACGGCCGCAGTCTGAAAGTCGCTTTTCATAATGTTTTTTTAATTTCAGTCAAAATTTCCGTTCACATTTCTTCATAAATAGTTGGTAAAACAAATCAACCAACATACAGTAGCCTAAAAAGTACAAGGAACTTTTGCCTCTGGTAGCTAAATAGGCTAACGCATAGGCCTGCTGTTGTAACATGGTTTGCCTCAATGTGGCACAGTGACACAGTTCATCAGTAAAACATTTTTGCTCTTCAGGAATAACTTGGAGTGTGACCCATTTCTCCCAGAAAGTGTTACAACATCACATTCTAGCTGTGTTTATACATCAGATATTTTTCTCTGACCTCTGGACATGGGGCAGAAAGGTGGTGGGAATAAGAAAAAGTACTTCATTTAAATTAAGGTATAGAAAATAGCATATAAAACATATATTCCTTAAATTATTTAAATAAACTTATTTCATATATCACTGTCACGAGGTACCGTTTTTTTACATTTTATTTTAAAAGTAGTGCTGGTGGTCTGAAATTGTTCTCATATGAGTACAATATACTTTGTGTATGCATAATATTTAATTCTTGAGAATAGGTTACAATGCAATGCTGTAACTCTTTTTGCCACTGAACGTATTCTCCCCCCGACCCACATAGATCTAGAATTCCTTCCACTAAATTTTGTTAAACACAAAAAATGTCATCTTGACAAGTTATTCACACAAAACAAGCAAATGTGTAATCAAACTGCTCTATATGCAACACCACAACAAATAACACGCTTAGTTTCACAGAAGAATTACATTTAAAACAATGCAAGCTGACAGACAAAAAACTTTTTTTATTTTTGAAGATACTGTGTTGTGACAGTTCCATTGTTGCCGATGCACACATTTAAACATACTTGCACAAAGACATTGCTGGAACTATAAAATTGCCATATTGGCGCATATATTTGGGTGCTTGACCCGAATTTTGAAATACTCAAAATGCTGCTGTCACCTTGATTTGGAAATCATGAACTTCGCACACTCGTCTAAGACCTGTATAGGAGTGCAATAGGCTGATGGGTTTATTATTCTTTTTTTTCTCTCCCAAATACTGAGTTTATGCTACGAATTGACATCTATTTCTGATCCTATAAAAGTAAAATACACAAAAAAGTTTAAATTTAACCAAAAATAAAGATATCAACAGAACCGTTTTATAGCTTCTCAGCTCAACTGAACTCAGTTCTACAAAGTCAATGATTTACATGTCAATGGTCTCATAAACAAAAATAAAAGTGACGGAAATATCTGCATTATATATAGACAAATCCATAATATTCATATAGATGATTTCTTCGATCCAAATAAGACACATGTAGGCCTATTGGTTAAAAACAAAAACAAAAACAGAAGGATACAATCGCGATGTTGGAGCTTTAGAGTTTATCATTTGTTCAATGTTAAGCTGGTTATGACCAAAACTGTACAGTTCTTGTTAGAAAACATTTCCATAAATATCATTTAAGTTTCAGAACTTATACCCATAATTAAATTACAAATTGATAAATATGGCATCATGGATATGTATTTACAACGGTATTAACAAAAGGCAACGTTATATTCAACGGTAACAATCGTAACCTAACACCACATTTCTCCACCTGAAAACGGACGTTGACAATAGATTCGACCCCATCAAACAAGGAAATACATTCACGAGTATAATATTTATTTAGGATTTTTTTTTTCTGTGTTCAAGTTCATGACAAAGACTTTGGCACGTTTCTTAAGACTGTTTGAAGTTCCAACAATCAATTGAAGAGGCGACAATAGCGCGTCACCGTCATATAAAACAGCGTGAAATAATCTTCCTTTTTATTATTTTTTTTAAATAAAAATTTGAGAAAATACATAAAATGAAAAATAAAACAATTTTTTTTCTGTAAACTAAAAGATAAAAAAACATTTATTTATACTGAGAAAGTATTACGTTTATTTATTCGTGGATTTATTTGATTTCTTCAAAACTGCGGAATAAAAGTCAAATTTTCGTGATCCTGAGAACGGACGTGGCCTGCTTGGTGCTGGCTTTTGCTCTCATCTCCTGTTGTTGTTGTTGTTGTTGTTGGCGTCCCAATCCCATGTGTGTGTGTGTGTGTGTGTGTGTGTGTTTGACAGTGTGTGTGTGTGCATGTGTGTGTGTGAGAGAGTATGAGTGTGTGTGAAGTGAACAGGAATAGTTTTTAAAGTTTTTATCCTCATTTATCCTCATGGTCCACATTGAGAGGGTTTGTTCTTCTGACTTCAAACGTACCATTCATTAAAGTTGGGTGCCAGTCCTTCGCTGTGGCCAGACGTGTTTTGTACGGCTAACGGCGGTGTTTTTGTCGGGTCTTCAGTGCTGGCTGAGACCAGCACTGGTGGTGTGGACGACTCGTATCCAGAGCTTGCTGCTGGAGACGATTCAGATCCTTGAGACTCATGTACCTGCAAAAAAACAAACAAAACAAAAAAACGAGACAATAAGTGACTGAGACAAAAATGCAATTTATGCCCTAACCGTACATTTAAAGTGGCTAGGTTAGAAGGGTGTTTCAGTTTAAATGCGGATTAACTCTGGATTTTATTGAGGAACTAAAACAGTAAACTACTTGAAAGAGACACGGCTACTTCTACGCTGCAAAAATACCCATACCAGTGCGCCATTATTTTGTGTCTTAAAATGTAATTTTAGTAGAACAAGTAAAATGTTAATGAAGCTTTTCTTTAAAACAAGTTAGGCCTACTTTTTTAAACAAAGCAAAAGGGGTAGCTGTGAATCTAAAGAATGGTAGACAAGTTAAATATCACGACTATATTTCAATTAATGAATTAAATTAAGAGTTAAGTGTCACTGATTGACTAAATTGAATATTAAAAGTTTTTTTGCTGTGTGAAAGTGTTAAAACATCTTAACAAACGCTTGAAGTTGTGATAGTCCTGTCTGTGGCAGAGGAGGAGGAGGTGGGGGGTGGAGAGTGAGTGTGTGTGTTAATGTGTTTAAGGAGTAATGAAGACATTAATTACCTTCATGTGTTTCCTGAGAGAGCTGGGGTGTGTGTATGACTTGTCGCACACTTTGCAGATGTATGGCTTGTCTGATGTGTGCACATGCATGTGCTTTTTCCTGTCGCTGCTGTTGGCGAAGCGTCTGTCACAGCCATCAAATTCACACTTAAACGGCTTCTCACCTGCAGGATTAAATGCACACACACACACACACACATACACACACACCGTGAATAACCCCGCACAAACAAACTCCCAATGTAACTGCACCACCTGCAATAACCGAGGAAGCAGAGATCTAAATTGTCTGCAGCATATTATATAACAGAGTAACCTACATTTTCGGGGAGACATGGATACAGCTTTACTACTACACTCCGCTCTGTCAGGCTTTATTTATTCAAGAGGCCTGCTCCTTCATGCTACTACTGGCCTGCTCTGTGCGTCTGCTCCTCTTATGTAGTAAACACTGAATCAACAGGGCATTTCAGCTCTGTGCGATGGCTGAACAAGGGCGAGAATTATAAACAGAGCCAAAAAGTGCTGCATTGTAATTGTATATCACGTTCAGGAAGCTCAAGTGTCCCAATTCTTCCTAAAACAGCCTTTCACACGCGGCTACTTCAGCCAAACTTTGACAAGTGAGTGAAGTGTCCATGTTTATATATCAAACGCAACTTCTTAGCGTAAAAACTACAAGAATGACAGACAGAGTTTCAAAACAGAGCTACATTTTCTGCATTATTTAGACAACACTAATTCATAAAAATGATCCATAAATATTTGGGATTCTTCAACAGGATAAATTTGGCCCAAAGTTCTCCAATTGTTCTTGTACACAACAAAAACAAAGCACTCTGAAACCATGTCTCTCACACTCCATTTCTACTCAGGATAGCCTCCTTTTTTAATGTTATTTAGCGCAAACAATGCCTCGATATTGTTGTTGTTGTTGTCCTACCTGTATGTGTTCTTTTGTGGATTTTCAAATTTTCCGATCTGGCGAATATTTTCCCACATCCGGGGAACGGGCATGGGAACGGTTTCTCGCCCGTGTGCACACGGATGTGGTTGACGAGTTTGTACTTGGCCTTAAAAGATTTCCCTTCTCTCGGGCAGTCCTCCCAGTAGCAGATGTGGTTGCTCTGCTCGGGGCCGCCGACGTGCTCCATGGACACATGCGTGACCATCTCGTGCATGGTGCTGAAAGTCCTGTCGCAAGTCTTTTTGGGTCTGTTCATCTGGTTCTCGTCTATCCATTTGCAGGATAATTCTTGTTTGATCGGTTGCCTCATGTATCTAAAGAAGGCCCCCGGACCGTGGTGTGTCGGCACATTCATCCCCATGTTCATGTTGATCGGGTGGCTGTAGTTGTGCAGCTGAGCTCCGTAGGGGTCCGTCCGAGGGCTCGCGACCGGACGGTACGGATCAGGTCTTCCGAAAATGTCCCCGCGTAAGCCAAGATGCATTTGGCTGTTCACTACATGTCCACTCGGTGAAGTGTGGCTCACCCCCTGCTCGTGAAGTCCTGGAAACAACAGATGTCCGGGGTTATCGGTGATCCCGGGCGGCCCGTGGAGGCTCCCCGCCGAAGCTGCAAAGATCCCATGCTGGGAGCTGGGCGCTGTGGACTCTCCAACACCCCGGTTCCGAAAGAGAAAGTCCCGTGTTGAATTGAACGCTCCCCCGCCGTACGAGCCCACCTGCCCGCCGTGCGAGTGTCCCAGGGCAGCTGCGTATCCAGTGGCTTGCGGGGTGAAAGCTGACGTCTGGCTGGAGGCGATATCGTGAGCCACCGGGCTGATTTTGAAAGCTGCGGAGTGGGAGGAATCGGTGAAGGGATTCAGTCCCAGACTCGGGTCTCTGCTCCCGATGTCGTGGTGCCGCGGTGTCCCGAAACCCCCCACTCCTAACGATGCAAACTGCGGACCGCTATCAAGAAGCATAGTCATGAGCTTGAAGCAAACTTAGGAGACGGGAAGAAAACAGAAAATAAAATTAAAATCCAGTTTAGCGGAGCCGCGCAAGCTGCAGACACCGCGCCGAGATTTTTTTGCCGAAAAATCCTAAAATAAAAAAGACACACCAAGCCAAAACGGGAGAAAAATCCTATGCGTAAAAGAGTTGGGAGAAAAAAAACTCCCGTTGACTGCGATCCGTGAGAAAGAGGATCAAACTTCCCCCCCTTTCCAGGCGGATGATGTCCTTGGACTGATAAAGTCAATCACTCACTCCCAGAACATAAATGAACTCGGGAGGCAGTGCTACGACAGCCAATCAGCGCTCGGCTACCCCTCTGACACGTGACTGCGAAGGAGGGTGTTAATTGGCTAGATTTCTGGTGATTGGCACAGTTTGGTATTGAAGATGGCAGATCGTCTCAATTGGTTTCATTTGATTGGCTCTTACAGGCATTATTTTGCAGGTATAACGGAGCACTCTAGCGCAGATCCTGTACGTGTTATGTGTAGCGCACGTCTCATGCATGCAGCCTGACGTGATTTACACTCCTCAAGAAAGTCCCCAACGGTTTTATAAATTAAAATAAATATAACTGGTGCAGGATATACTGCAGTTTTTTAAGTTTTTAAACTTGTAGTGGAGAACCTGTGTTATTTTACACGAGCTTTTAGTATTAACGAAGTTATTGTGCTACGTAAAATATATTTGGTTTGTCATATTTAGTGACTAAAAACTTTTTAATACACTTTGAAGTTTTATCTATCTATCTATTTATCTATCTATCTATCTATCTATCTATCTATCTATCTATCTATCTATCTATCTATCTATCTTTTATTTTTCTCTTTTATGTGACCAGTTTTTGCTCTTATTAACTGAAAACTTGAATGTACTTGGCACAGCTCCAGAATGTGCCTTTCTTGAAGCCGCTTGAAAGGGGAGGGGGGTATTTTTTCTTGCAAAAGCTCTATAGGGTGTAAGACGGAGGAATAAAAGACAGAAAGAAAGATGGCAGTAATTGTAATATCCTGAGATTTTTTCGCTCAGCCAAAAAATTCGTGCCATTGAGCAAGTTTCACAGGGCTGCCGCTGACTCGCTGCAGGACACATAAAATCTGATCAAGTTCAGAGACGCGCTGAGTGCTTCAAGCGGCGCTTTTTAACTCCCAAGCCTTTCACATCCCTTTCCCCCCTCAATCTGTCCCAGGAAGGAGCTCACATTCTTTATTTTAGGGGGATCTGGACCCAAAAAAAAGAAAAAAAAAATCTTCAAATCAGTCCTTCATTCTGCTTTCGCCCTCATCCTACCGCATTCACTCCAGAACATTTCTTCGAGAAAGAGTTATAGATTGAAAAAGGTGAGTTTTCTAACTTATCCGTCGTCTTTCTGGGTTAGTAGAGGGGGACGTGAGGTGGTAGGTCTGTGTGTGCTACTGTGGGAGTGTGTTAATCTACACTTTATTATATGATTTAGCCTGTGGAGGTTGCATGGGATTTAGTTTTCTGTCCTGCTCAGTTCTTCTTAGGCCTGTTACTCATATGGTAATTTAATTGTTGGAAGGACCTGCATACCTCTGTTTTTTATGGCCGCCGTGCACATTAGTACAGCACTTGTGCTTTTTGTACATAACCTCAACAACTTATCTCGAAGCAAAACGACGAATGAGATTCACTTCATCTCTTTTTCCTCCGTAAGCTGCTCCCTCACCCTCTCCTTCCCTCTCTGTCTGCCTCCTCTCCCTCCCTCCCTCCTTCTCTCTCCCTCTCTCACCACTAGGCATAGCCTCTCACAGTTTACTCCCCCCTTCACTCTCACACACACTCTCACACAGCATGCATGTGCACGTACACACACACGCACATACGCGCACACACACACACACACACACACACACACACACACACACACTGTAGTCTACCATGAGCACACACACAAAAATACGTAGCCTTCACACGCATGGGCTCCACACAGTTAACAGAGTTTGCCTTTGCAGTTTTGCAGGATGAGATTTATGGCGACCTTTTTGAACTTTCACAAGTGACAAGCAGTCTGTTAAGTTTTCCTGTATTCCCTCCATATTTTATTGGCTCGTTGAAACGTGAAGGCTCAATGCATATATGCCACTTAAGGTCATGCATGCGCCGTGTTTTTTTGCAGCCACATTATCACTATGAAATAATTAAGTAACATGGTTTAGATGAGTCACAAATGTTTGTGAGCGACAGAGCAGCAGCAGCGTAGGCACCGAGCTCTTGCTGAGAAAAAGGGGACCTGTCATCAACTACCAGGCCTATAATGTAAAGCAACTGTTGCTTGAGAGTTAAATTTTTTTTTTTAAATAAAAAACTGCAGGTCTCTTCTGGTAGAGTGGTGTTTATTGGATGTTTTATTATTTAATTAATTCTACAAGTGTGGAATTTGACGAGTGGGGGCTTCAAACACGCGTTTTTTTTAATTATATGTCTTCCACCAGCATCAAAACAAGCCCCAAAAGTCAAGATTGCAAGATTATTAGGTGATGTGTTTTATTTTATTTTTTTATTTATTTATTTAACCTTCCTTTTGCCTGAAATGAGCAGACTACCATTGCGCATTAACAATATATATATATATTTATTTATTTATTTTTTACTGGACAATAGAAAATGAGGGAACTTTCAAAGAGGGGGGAAAGACAGCTTTATAGAGCTCTCATAGAGCTGCACTTTTGTTAACCGTTTGTCTCACTCACACCAGCCATTTTCCCCCCAAAATATTTTACACGGCTCCTCGAGCCTGCCGCCCTCCGCTCACTGACATTTTCACCTCTATTTTCTCTCAGATATCTATTTAGTTTAATTTAAGTAAAATTTGTACAGTTATATTTTTACAATCACGCATTTTTTGTACATTTGTTTTATCATTGGAGATATTAATTTTAATTCCAGAAAATGATTAGATGCATATAGGTCTGTGTTTTCTTCTGTGCAAATTTAAGACAGGTTTAAAAAAAAAAAAATCTTTAATGATTATTCAAACGTGGGCGTAATGCAACGTGTTAAATTGTTGCAGGATATTCTGCAGGACTATGTATAATTTGATGATTTAGTTATCTCTGCTGGGATTACCTCATTGGGCGTTGGGATAGCCCATTGGTTATAACATAATCTTCTTCTAACTGAGCATGCGCGTTACCTTAAAATATCACAATATTGTAGTGTGCATACCTCTGTGACAGTAGGCCCATGCTGTTGGAAAAGAGCAGAACATAACCATCAGCCTAAAATGGTAAACAACTCACATTTATACATTTATTCTAACTAGATGTGTTGCAGTCAGTAGCTATAAACGTTATTTCAGTGCATAATTTGATGAATGACCTAGATGCATGATAATTGTCTTCTTATAGAAACAAATTGGCCTGTAGCCGCCCAATCTTCTGGATTTTTTCTTACAGCTAAGTGGAGTATTTTTTTTTTAGTCCATGTCGTCTGGCCTGTAGCCTACACTATGCTTGGCTGGCTCAGGCCGGTGGTGCTATAGACAAGTTTCTGGACTTGAAGTTAACTCAATAGTGACCAGACAAAAGTGAAATCTTCATCTCCCTTAAACAATGGCAGAATCATCGCCCAGCATTACTCCCATTTATCAAATACTGCTGAATATGAATGTGTTTTCCGTATTTACATTTTAAAAAGGCAGAAAATGCTCAATGTATCCCAATGGCACAGTTAAATGAATGATACCATGATTGAGTGTTTTGCTTAAATGGACATTGTGCTGCATGAACTTGCAGGTTTTGGCTGAGGTTTAATGTGACACATTCCAACTCTCACACTACATCTGTGCCTGAATTTAATAAGAAAAATGATCGCTGTGTTCTCTGTGCTGCATTAGGTATATTCATCACACACTTTTCGTAGTTCTCTTACATTCTGCGGAGCCCACAACAGTATGAAGGCTCAGATCCTGGTCAGCATTCACACCATAATTCCGCAGAATAAAATAAGATATCATTTTGGCACACATTTGCTTCAAGAATGGTGTTTATGCATGGAACATTTTCATGCACTTATTTCCTGAATGCTTATGTTTTCTCAAAACATGTATTTACATTGTGCGTTGTATTTACAATTGCATGCAGGGTATATCAAATACTATTTTAGATTTTTGTGCAAGTGTAACGGCTGATAATGACAAGGATTTTTGTCACATACTCGGGCTTTACATGACAAATGATAATTTAATTGTAATTTTGAATTTCACAGTGTAATGCTTGACTGTTTTGCATCGCTATCGGGCATATTTTTGTGTTGTGTATGTGTTTGTTTTTTGTTTGTCATTGGAGAAACACAGGCTCGGAAATGTTTTGTCCTCTCGTATTTGCTTTGTGATATTCAACACAGGTTTATACTTGCATATAGCACAATAATAACCACACAGCTCGTCATCTATATTTCATAGATTATATGGTCAGTTGGTCTTGAGTGACTGCTGCAGTACTTGGTGTTTGCCTTCATATGGCTGATGGAGAGGGCTAATTGACTTCTTGCTGTGATTTACTGGAGCATCTGTCTGCAAATGGACTCATCCCAAACCTGTTAATTCATCTAAATTTCATAAAGTCATGGCAAGACTGTGCACTGCCATCCCTCATCAATTATAATATCTCAGTACACTCCACACTCATGCATGCAGTTGTTTAAATGTACACACACATGCATAAACACACACACACACACACACACACACACACACACACACACACACACACTTAGCCATTCCTGTTTGTAGCACATATATGAATCCACAGAAACTTTCTGTCTGTCTGTCACACACAGATTTGGATATTTGATGAAGTTATTTTAATTTTTTCAATTTCTTGTGTTACACTGACCTTCATCGCCAAATGTAACCTGGTGATTTTGACAAATACTAGTTTATTATGGGATAAACACAAATATTTGTCGGCCAACATGCGTGTGCATGTGTCTATTGACTTTGTGCGAATAGTTTTCCCCAAAAAGTGATGTGTGTGTTATTTATTTTATTTTTTTTATTTTTTTTAGAATTTTTCTCGTCGCCATTCGGGGTTAAACAGATCAAATTTGCTGTATTTTCATTCCAGCCTACAACATGGCGTTACACTGCAGCTCTGCTATTCTATGGCATTTGTGTTCTGCTTAATTTCATCTCTCCATATTGCCTTTCTCATTCATTTGGTCTGACATTCACTGTGCTGGGAGTGATTTGGATCTCATGCATGTAAAGAGTATTCTCTGACATGAGTGTTTTGATTGTTGGGAGTGATATTTTGTGTGTAGCAGTCACTAGGATTTTTGTCTGGCCTGTCAAGCAACCAAAAATGACCAGACTCATAAAGCTGTAGGGTTGGAAGGGATTGCAGATGTCAAAATACTAAAAAAAAATATGTTACAATGTAAATATTTAAACTGAAGTTGTGTAGGCCTGCATATAATGTGTAGGTTAAAAATGCTACAAATTTAAAATGCTTCATTGTTACAGATTTAGGCTATTTTTTCAGACTGGAAACATGCTAATGTAACACAAAACAGTCCTCAACCAGTAATAAATAATCGCAGTGCATATTTGCATGTTTTGGCATTTATTCTTTTATTTTTATTTATCGCTGTGAAGTTAACCCTTATCACTTCAACATTAATCCTATATGAAATCCAAATGGTTCTAAATTTATTTAGCAATTTTTAACCACATAAATTTACGAATCAAATACTTCGACTCATTCACTTAATATTGTTATTACTAGACTTTACTGTAGTGAAATTAATAGACTTTTAATTTATGGGAAATTGTTAATTAGGATAAACTGTAATTAAGTTATGAGCACATTAAGGGCCATTTGAACATTTCAGCAAATTTAGATATTATAAGCATTTAAATAAAGTTAGTGTTTAATACAGAATATTACACTATAATCTGCTGTTATTAAACAGGCCTATAATGGCGCACACTTTACTTGCTTTGACTCTATATTATTGAAAATATGAGCCTAAACAGTCTCATAGAATCATATTAAATCAGTAAAAGTGCAATTATTCTACTTTCTTGTTTTGCCTTCTTGCAGCTAAATGAGGATGTGGGATGATTTTGGGGCGCAGGTCTGCCAGTCCTTTATGCGACCTGAATGACAGATTGGAAACTTTCGGTTTATATGCCTTCAGCCCTCAATCATTTTCGGAAATGCATCGGGTTAAAGGTTGACAAACATGAGCGTCCATTACAATCATGACGGAATTAGGCCAGTTCTGGGCCTGTCTACTATTTTGCGGCATTTAATGTCAAGTGGGCCCCTTACTTTGTCTCTGCAGGTGACGTCAGCATAACAATGTGGAAAAAAAGGGAAAAGGGATTTTTCTCCTCTTTCTTTTTTCTCTTTTTATTTAAAGAAAAAGTTGAAAATTCAGCTACTGTTTTTCCCCCCACTTTAAAGCTATAAGCTGCAGTCAGGAGCCCACGTCACGTCGAGTAGATTTTACATAAAAGCAACAGATAAAAGAATTTGGCTAAACTGGTGCAGGTAGATGAAAGTGCGTTCATAATCAGAGCCACGTACGTCAAAGTGCAGGAAACGTGCGGGAGGAATATGTGCTGCACTAGAGCAGAGTGGAGCTGCTGTCCTCACAGCACCCCAAAGTAAGAAAGTTTATCTGAGTTTCCCAGGAACACTGGAGTCTATCCTCTGCTGTTTGTCACGTTTTAAAAAATTTACATTTTACGTAACCAATTTTTACATCTGCGCTATAAGCCTGCAAGACGCGTGGTGTGCACTGTGGACGATTATTAATTTATTTTAGCTTAATGAGAAAGGGTCTGTGGATAGAGATGGTTCACACTGGGCTCAAAGGTAAAATAGTACATCATGTTCTGGAGGGTTCCCCATTGACACTGCTGGAAAATGTATGTGTGAAATAAGTTTTTTTCCAGTAAGATTTTGGTATGTTGGTGGTCCGGAGCGTCAAGTGAAACTACTTGTTGCTTTATCAAAGTATCAAAGTTTTTATTTTTCTTCAAGTACTTTCATGTCCTTGCGAAAATGTATATATCTTACCATAAAATAAAAGTGTAACGCAAAGATGCTCTTACCTACATGAGAGCTCAGTATCTTGTATATTACAAAAAAAAAAGAAGCTGATTATAACCTCATTATCATACAAGATAATGACGCACACATTGAATAATTAATATTTTTAATAATTTAAAATAACTTATTTCATTGTTAGAATTAGTTTTCCTCTAACTTTCTCTGTTTTCAAATGTGTCCCTCCACTCAAAATGCAAGTCTTGACAATAATTGTCCTGGACACGCAGTGGCCAGTCTCTCTATTATTCTTGCAGGGCAGGAGTGGGACATTTGCTTTGGCAAGATTTCCAGTGAAATAAAAGACGGTAGATGTGCTGTGATTGTCTTGTGTTCTGCTCATGTCTGCATTTAATCACTTGACTTTTATCAGATGATTAGTATTTCACATTAACCTTTACGGGGTTTTTTCATACGTGGAGGTTTAGAGAGAGGGGTCTTATGAGAAGGCGCCTGAAGTTAAAGAGGCAGCAATATTTGCGAGTATCGCGGCACATTTCAAAGCATTTTCTCTGCGATATTTGAAAACGGAGTCGTGCGGTGAACGCCTGCGTGTCCCTTTTAAAACAAACCCTGCGCCTGTCAATCACGGCGCATTCCAACCAATCCCAAAGCTCCCTTTTTAAAAGCAGGTTTGCCTGCTGTGCTTTTATATTGCACCATGGCCTGTTTCGAAGCATTTTTACTACCACGGTTATTGCCACAAATCAAGAGGGCAAAGTGAACGGCATGGGACTCACACCAACTTTAACGAAATTGAGTCTGGTTCCTACTTCTGCGAAGTTCACGGCCAAGAATTTCACATGCAGATGATATACAAACAAGGAAAATGGGAACTGAATTTCTAGGTGTATCCTGAGTGCTGAATTGGTTTGATTTTGCAAACTCATAGCCAAACTCACAACAAAACATGACAAGCCTTTCGAGGTTTAGTGGCTGCCCTCTCTCTTGCGTCAACCCCGGGGAGAGCAATACTGAACCCAGCGTGGTGCTGCCACCTTTGGCAGGAGAGCACATGGGACACCCCACTGGCAGTTCCTTAAAACTCTGCCCCTCGCACAATTTGCGAGACTACCCCGAGACGAGGTCCAGTGCATATGTTGACCATTCGGTTCCCAATTTTTCAGACTCTGGATACCGGTTAGAGCACAGCCCTAGGGGCATTATCATTGGAGCCAATCTCTCTGGAGCCGGCATGCCACCCGTCACTGATCAACTGGCATCAAGACCTAACCAACATGGCGGGATTGGAAGGTATCGTGACTTTGCTGGCTGCAGGGATAACAGGAGCCATGCTTTTTTCACAAGTTACCAGGAGCAGGCCCACGCCTCCACGGACGCATCTCGAGATCTCGGAAGCCAGATGATGCTGGGTCTACCTGGCGACCTCCTCACCCGGACTCACCCCTATGGCCAAGCCATCAACCCCAAGGGAAACAGCCAGCAGCTTGTCACCCAATTCCTGGGTCTCTACAAACCCCTAAACATGGCAATCCAGCGAGGAGGAGGAGGAGGAGGAGGCGACGCTTTCCTCAGGTGCTCCAAACAAACAGTGAAGCACGAACTGGTGTGTAAGTGGAGTGACGGCCAAGAGGGGGCTGCTGGGAAGCTGCCTTGCTCCAGAGCCTTCGGGACCATGTATGAACTTGTCACCCATGTGACAGTGGAGCATGTCGGGGGACCAGAGCACTCTGAATATGTTTGTCACTGGGAGAACTGTGCGAGGGACAGGAAGCCTTTCAAAGCCAAATACAAGCTGGTGAACCACGTCAGGGTCCACACAGGGGAGAAACCCTTTCCCTGCCCCTTCCACGGCTGTGAGAAAGTTTTTGCCAGATCAGAAAATCTAAAGATCCACAAGAGGACTCACACAGGTCAGTCAATAATCATACGAAAACACACAATTTAATAATAATAATAATAATAATAATAATAATAATAATAATAATAATAATAATATAAAATTTGACTTGAAATGTATTTTCATTTTGACCAACTTTTAATAATATTTATCTGTTTTGTTTTCATCTGTGTGAGCATGTTTATTTATTTTTTTTATTTTTCAATATTGAACTGATTCTGGACGTTTGTTTATTCTATTACATTATTGTTATCATAAATATTATGTTAAGATTTTTATTATTGTTGTTGAATTATTATTACTTGGTTCTGGTGTTATTTGGGCCCACACTGATATAAAAAATGTTGTAATACAACGCTGTTGTGGCTGCTTCTCGCCGTCTCTGGTATGATTTTGTAGGAGAACAGCATGTTCAGGCTCCATGCAGGAAGCACCACAGATGAACAGTAGCATAAGCCAGTTACAAACGAGCCTAGTGTGCAGGCCTAGTGGTTTGGGTGCCTCTCCCACTTCATTCAATGAAATTATTAAATAAATGCCGGGACACCGGAGAGCTGTGACGTAGCTGTTACGCTGCCTGTGCCTCCCAGGGACTCAGGAACAGAGGAGCACATCACACTGTGATGTAGTAGGAAATAAAAAGGTGAGCACACGGGATGACCCCCAGTCAGCAAAATTAAATAATTATCAATACAAACAAAATGAGTCACATTTATTCCAAAAATTAGGTTTTATTTATGACCCTTTAATTTGCTTTCTGTTGGTAGGCCTGAAGGAGTGAATTTGTCATAAAATGCATTTCATTTTAAATCAATCACTTTCTTTGGGCTTTTCCTTCTATGCCCCTGATACTAGCACAGATTCTAATTTCTGCACTAAAAAGGATTTACTGTGCAATCTTGTTTTATTCTTATTTTCACACACCAGCTATTGTGGTATAAATGTGAAACGTATGCATTTAATTTGAAAACACAATTAACGAATGAAGTGAATGGCCTTCAGAAAAAAAAATTATTAGGCACCCTCTTTTTTTTTTTGCTTGTGCTGTAAATTGTTTTACTAATGAAAGGAAAGAGAATAGAGACAGAAAAGGGACGCTTAATGACATTTGTTATTACACAACTGCACATGCGTGGTGTGTTGCTAATTAGACATAATTTATGTGAGGAAAATATATTCACTTTTCTTTGTGAAATTCTTAAGGACAGTCATCTAATTAAGATGCAGAGTGATAATTTTAAGTTTTATTTATGAGTCCAGCTCTTTACTGCCCGCTGCACCAACGTGAGTGCGCAGCTGTAGGCAATTTTGTGCTAGAAGATCAATTAGCATCTTGATAGCTATAATTCATTCTGTGCATGAGAACTCCATTTAAACAAATCTTTGCATTTGCTGCCGCAGGTTCACGGTAATCTAATGCATGTTTAACAGCAGCCTTGTTGATTTAGTCCTGCCTCACTTGTTGCGATATGGACCGCACTAAAGTTTCAGCAACTAGTTTGAACTCAGCAATTTAATGACTCATGTCAATTTTTTTTGGGTTGCACATTAGCAGCAATTTAGTAGAACAAAGTGGCATTTTTAAGCATTTATCATCGAGCCTGATATGGCCTGAAAAGCGGCTCTGTGTTTGCAGAGTCAGTGACTGACAGCTGAGGATCAGATAGTCATTTCACAGTGTCGAGGAAAGCCTGAATGTGCTTTTTTTTAAGTTTGTAGGGTCACTTTTAATACAATATGGCTATAAAAGCGCACTCAATTGACTTTAAAGGGACAGTTCACCCCAAAAATCAAAAAGACATATTTTTCTTTTGGCCTGTAATGCTTTTTATTCACCTATATTGTTTTGGTATGAGTTGCCGAGTTTTGGAGATAGAGATTTCTGCCTTCTCTGTTATAATTGAACTAGATGACACTCAGCAAAAAAGACATTTGAAAAACTCAGCAGCACAGTGTCTCTCCAGAAATCATGACCTGGTTACTCAAAATAATCCACAGGCCTTGTTGTGAGCAGTTTCATCTGGGACTACTTTCTCTCTGTGGTAAAATCTACTGGAACCACTTTCTTTCTGCAGTAGAATCAAAAGAACTACTTTCTAGACTAGAAAGAAAATAGTTCCTACATGAAACTGCTTACAACAAGGTCTGTGGATTCTGATTTTTTGGAAATAGAAACTGGTGTTGAATTTTTCAAATATAGTTTTTGTTCTTTTATTTTTTTTCTCTTTCATTTTGTTTTTTTGTTTCTTTTCAGCAGATATCGCAAAAACTCGACAACTCACACAAAAACAGTCTAGACGGACAAATAGCACTACAGGCCAGAGAAAAAAAATATCTATTTTCGATTTGGGGACGAACAGTCCCTTTAAGCTTCATCAGTATTAGCATATACAGGCCTTTAATGCAGCACGGGCCTGTGAGCAGCATTTTCATAACTCGCCGTCATTTCTTTCTCTGCACGTTTAGGTGAAAAACCTTTTAAATGTGAGTTCGAGGGCTGCAACCGGAGGTTTGCGAACAGCAGCGACAGAAAGAAACACTCTCATGTGCACTCCAGCGATAAACCCTACATGTGCAAGGTCAGGGGCTGCGACAAGTGTTACACCCACCCGAGCTCCCTGCGGAAGCACATGAAGCTCCACTGCAACAAGGGCCACGACGCCAAAAGCGGTGATTCTGGTGGTCACGTCGCTGCTGAGGCCAGGTCAACCACCCGAGTCCCGGATGGAGCCCAGATCAGCCCCCCTCATCCTCCCACCTCCACTCAAGATGTCCCCCTGTCCCCGGAGAGTCGAGACGACTCATCGACCCTGAGGTCACGTTTCCATCACACGTTTGACAGCAGTTTGGACTACTCCACACACAGGTCACAGCCTCTCTTGGACCCTTTGTTGCTGCAGAGAGGCAGCTACAGGTCCCAGTCCTCCCAGTACCCCTGCGGCCAGACAGGTCACACGTTCGCCCAGAGCTCAAGGACTTTCCCCTCCACTTCTCCCTTTCAGAAGAGTATTGTCAACGGATGGTACACATGCCACAGCGGCGTGGACTCTTTCCCACCAAAGCAATGCAGCAACATCCCGTCTCTCTGAGGTCCAGCTGATGGGACACATCCGAGCGGGCGACTTCCATTTTTTTTGGGAGGGGGGGCTATTTTTTCATGTTCTAGCATAAAAACCGTACATCTGTATCTCTATTACTCTCTGTATTTTTTGTGAATGTTGTATCAGATATTTTGTGACACGTCCTGAGTCATCATATTGAAATCTTGCATTGCGAAATGTGGCGAGCTTTATTTGTCGTCGTGAGGCCTGTTTGGTTGGTTTGGCTTGTAGCATCTATGGCTACATCACCCCACAGGAACTTTAACAAAGTGTATATGCCTAATTGTTCGCTGTGTTACATAGTTATTAAAGATATCTATCTCAAGTGAGACACAAAAAATGACAAAGGATTTTTATGGAAATCTGCGTATTGAGTCTGAACTTATTACTGGAAAGTCAAAAGGAAGCGTCTTGCTGAATGTAGCCCTAAAGTGTAGGGGTCTTTGTTGAATGTAAACTAGGTGTAATGTATGTCGGGAAGATAGAAACATTATTCATGTCTTTATGTGTGTCGCAAGATGAAATAAATATCTGAAAGATCTTTTCTCGATGGGCCTGAAGCATGATTTGTCTGTAATTAAGATCCTGCGAGGCTCAGTAGATTTTTTTTTCCCTTTTTTCCTCCTCTTGATTAAGTTCCCCTTTTGGCCCCCTTTTCATTACACATTCGTATTCTTGTTTGTATTTTATATATATTTCACATTTCTGTGCAAAGTTAAGACCAGTGTGAGCATAAACCAGTGTTCGTGATACTATTAAAAACGTTTAATTAGCATACAGTTCTACTGTATATAAGCCTACTGTATAATTAATTATGTATTCTATATTTTATTAAAGTGTCTATATTCTCTTTGATCAGGCGTGTGTGATTAAATCCAATCAATGCTTTTTCATCGTGAACTCCTCAAACTTTTTATTTATTTATTTTTTTATTTATTTTATTTTATAATTTCCTACGCCACTTGCACGTTTGCAGTTTTGCGAGGTACGGAGGTTATCATCACTCACAGACGATCAGTTCTGTGTTTATAAATGTCAGGAACTGGTCAGGCCTTTAACACGGAGATATTAAACTGGTTTGGACTGAGGTAAATCTCCTGTGAATGAACCATGACTTGTGATAAACTTTACTTAAAAATGACTAAAATTTGATGGTCAAAGCGGCCCTCTCTCAACCAAAAAGGGCTCGCCTTTTCAATCAAATGTTAGTTTTCTTAACTGTGTCACCAGCGCGTGCGTCTTTTTGGGATACAGGTGTTTTTGCCACAAGGTCACCCAATTTCTGTCTTTCGGTAGGTGTGCTTTTTGCGCCCACTTCAAGGTAATTTGGCTGATTTTATATCTTCTTAATCACTTTTTATATTTTCATTCGATTTCTGTCTCTCCCTGTCTTTCCGTCTCTCACACAGACTCATACACGCGCGCGCGCACACACACACGTCTCTCCTTAAAGGTTAGCAAGCTGCAGACACAAACATGACCCATGTAGTCTCACAGTAATGTATAAAACAGTCCATTGGTATTCCTGTCATTCAATGCCATGCACACATATTTTGGGGGACAGGTGCTCAAGTGAAAAAAAGGAACCCTTCTCATAATTTATAAAAAATAGTTACATAGAGTAGCACCTCTTTTACTTAGTAGAAATATAAAAATATAAAATTAGGAAAAGAAAGTCATGCAAAAAGTGTGCTTACATAGGGCCAAAAGGGCAGCACCACCTGGGGTCTATCTGTGCACATGTCTACCTATCTTTATTTTATTCATAGCACAAACAGAAAGCTTTTATTTACTCTATAAAGACATTTACTGTAAATTCAAAGTATTTTGAGCGCCTCACTTTGAGTCTGATTTAACAGATTTGCTGGACTTCACTCTTCAAAAATCACAGTACCACTCAGAGTGGACTGATATGTGGTGTTATGTTTCTTTTGGCTATTGATAAAAGTCGAAAAAGTTGGAAAAAAGGGTCTAAAAAGACGTGTAAGTTTTCCTTTTTTGGATGCCCATGCTGCTAATAGATAAATGTTTGTTTCACTTCACCTACGTTTCAGCTTTGCTGACATTTGTTCATGTTTGCTTGATTGTTTGTACCTTCTGGAATGTAAATTTCTACAAACACCTCATTATTTTAGAGAAAGAAGCTGAGAATATTTCTGTTTGAAGCCTCGGTTTCACTACTAATCCTGGTGCAGACTGAATTATTATTGTCATACAGCTCATTTTTAGTTTACACTCTGCGTTTCCAGTGTCAAAAATTACACCTCCTTCTACCAGTATTACCTACTTAAAAGGGAGAGTGATTGTTAACTGAGTGACCAGGCTGAAGCACAGTTAATGTGGAGTTTAATGCTGTGTATAAAGATGGTGTATACAGTGAGTGTCTGTCCTCGTTCCGCTCAGGAAAGTACTGCAATAGCTTGATTATTGTGGAGGTCAGATAGGTCATGAGTATGATGAATAAGGTAATGAAAAAAACCTCTGCTCCTCTGCCAGAAGCAAAGCTTTATACTCTGTACCTGTATGTATGGATGTCAGCATTTTATACCATTAAACATGCGGATGATGACTGCCATTATATACGTATACCAATTTGCTTCACATATCAAAAGAAGATCAGGTCAAAAGTGCATTAATTTTACATTTCTTTGAAATATATGCTTACAAGTGATCTGACAGCTGACTAGCTTTAAAAAAAAAGGATGTTCTTTATTCCAGAGAAAAGGTTTGATGAAGGGGCAGTCTGGATGGCCACATACATGAGGGTGAAGCTTCAAGACAGTATTAGAAGATGTTTTCCTCCCAGTGTCGACCATATTAACACGCTTTTAAAAGTTCAGAAGGCTTTGGTCATGATGCTGTTATAAGACAAAATAAAAGCGGGGTAAACCTTACAAGCCACTCATATTATTTTTGTTGCAGCGTTCATCACTCTATATTTATAAAAAATGTAAGAAAACTGTTTTAATCCTCTGTGACAACATGCAAAGTAAGCGGCTGCATTTTATATGCTTACAGTGTAATTGTTCTCGAGATGGTGCAAAGCTGTGATGAACTTGTTTATGCATTCTGCGTGCTGGTTTAAAGTGTATGTTGCACATGATGCTCAGGGGAACATCTTTTGGGAGAGTCGAGATATTTTTGATGATGCATTTTGCAAGTCCCCCTAGGGTTTGACCGCAGTTAATTTTAGTTTTTTAGCTTTCCACAAGGCATTTTATTTTGAAGCTATCCACAAGTTGCAGTGTCTGGATTTTGATAAAGACAACAACCAGTCTGAATTGTGTCAATCACACATCTATCCATCCATTAGAGATACTTGCTTATCTTTAGGGTTGAGGAGAGACTGGAGCCAAACCCAGATGACATTGGACAAGAAGTGGGGTACACCCTGAACAGCTCCTGCTTAAATCATTTTTGTTTTTTCAAATTTATTATTGCTAAAAATCAGTGAATATACATGAATAAATTACCCCTGCATCAGCACATCATCAGGTTGATAATGATAAAAAAAATTTCCTTGAGTTGAAGATTTTGTGTCAAGTAGTATGACATGGTCGAAGATGGATTTGAAGTGATTGATTGTAAAATATTGCAATTGTGAAGTGCTCCTTTCTTCAACCAAATTGAGGTGAACTGGGTTGGCTTTGATCAGTGTACTTTTATGATGTGATGACTGAAATTTCTGAGATCCCTCTCTCTTGTATTGCAACCTTATCAATAACTTGCATCAAATGCTTTTTGGTGTGACTGTGGTATCGACTCTAGTTTTTCAAGTAATCTCAAGATATTTTTCTGTGTTTCTATCTCCGAGCTCATCCTCTAAACCCCAACTATTGTATGCACTGTCGCATTCTGCCCTTTTCTCCTCCATTTCTAAAAATAGTAAATCTCTCCACAGAAAACACAATAGAGGTGATCAAACATTATTTTCTGCTCATGCAAGCCTCTGTATTTGCATATGGAAAACTGATTTTCCGTTTGTTGTGTGAGGACATGCAAAAAGCCAAAAGGCAGCAACCTAAACTGTGAATTTCTCCGACTACAGCGTGTAAGCTTTTTCGTGGTATTTTCTGACCAAGCCGTGGTAATATTCCATAATCATTGAACCCTGCCACACCCTTCCCCCCCAGTAATCACAACTGATTAGACCTCTGCTTCCCAGTTTGCCACTTGTCCGCCGCCATCTTTACTCTCGCGCTCTCTGCCTAGCAACAAGCAGAGGCGCCATTTTGGACAGGGTATACAGGGTATACATCAATTTAATGTAAATAAATCCATTTTACCTTGGGATCCATTGAATTGCTATCTTGCCCCCCTGGGTCGCTGTTATGCCATGCTCGGGTTGAGCCCCAGCTGTGTACCAGGGGGTGGGCTGCTTTGTCACACCAGGTCTTTGGTTTTATGCATCATCATAACCATGTATGACATCTTGCGTAACTTACACTGTGTGGCTCCCATACTTCTCCAAGTACGGTTTAAGCGCACGGCCTGGGCCGTGTCAGCGTTGACTCTGACTGAGTGTGATTTTAATTGGATCTCTGGCTTTCCCCCCCCACCCTCCCCAGGTCAAGCCAGTGGTGCCTTTGCTCCCCAACTTGCTTTCTTTTCATCCACCCCTCTGTGCCCCCCTCCCCTTTTTTTTTCGCCAGGTCCTCTTGTTCCTCCGTCTCATCTATCTCTATCCCTGCAGCTCCTGGCTATCTTCACCCTCTATGGCTCCTTCATGATGGCCCCCTAATCTCTGCCAGTATGGCTCCACGGTAAGTAGGTGTGCTGTGCCAGATACTCCCCCAAACATGCATGGAACTTGACTCATATATCTGCTTTTTTTCTGTACATTGCCCTGCTCTCCATGGAAAATTGCAACCCCACATGGTAAAGTGCATGCAGCTGCACTGCTGCTTTATTTTATTTCTCACATTCTCTTTCCAGCTGGACAGTGGTGGTGACTAGGGCTGCACAATTAACCGAAATATTATTGAAATCGCAATACAGCCAAGTGCAATGTCCAAATCACACTAGCTGCAATTTTTTGATAAAGGAAAATGTCTGGCCTACAAATCTTGTTCTCCAGATGTGTGAAAACGTGTTTGTTTGGTACAGACCTCAACAAATGACTGTGATTTTAATAGTGTTTTTCAGTGTGTGATGCAAACATTATCATTCCCACTAATCGTGAATTATATTGCAGTTGCAATATCTGTCAAAATAATCGCAATATGATTTTTTTAAACCATATTGTGCAGCCCTAGTGGCTACTGAGGGGTTTAGCATCAAGGCATCAGTGATGCTAACAATGCATAATGAGGGCAAATGTAACAATGAAAAAAGATTGATTGTGAAGTTAAAGATTTAACCATATGTAATACAACTGTCAATAAGATGAAACAGCTTGTGTCATTCATTCCTCTTTGAGAACATTAGGTAAGATAATCTGTTTCATGTCGAGGCCTGTGTTAATTTGACAGCTTGACAATTAATAAACTTTAAAACACACCATCAGAAGCAGGCCTCTTATGTAAGACAATGCAATTGTTACAACTGCATGCACGTGTGATTGGTGTGTTTACAAACCCCAAAATGGTGAACAGGAACATGAAGTCCCGGCGCTGTGCTCTTACGATTTAACCAGACTGATCCTTTAGATTTCTTTCTCATCCTCATCTGCACTGCAGTTTTCTGATTAGCGGTGCCAGCCCCCTGTGTAGTCCAGCCTGTACCAGGGCTTATTAAACTAGGCTCCTATTCACTCTCCCCAACGGTCGCTCCACTGTCAACTTAAGCCCAAGCCCCTCGATGCTCAGCCCTCCGACTATTGTTGCAGAATTCACCAAAAACGGAGTATTGCTGAACAGCCAATATGCAGCGGGATAGAAAGAAAGGCCCCGCCTATCCTCATATCTAATGCATATTTGTCTTTTGATGCATTGCAATTTACCCCTGTGGATGGTTCTTAAAAAGATGTTTTTTTTTCTTTTTTTCATTTATTATCCATGCCTTACATAACGATATTTTGACAGTTTCTGATGAGCTAGTTTCTGAGATATCATGGAGACTTTAATGGTCTCCTATGAACTGGTAAGCTCAGGAGGTAACCACATGACTGACAATGATTATCTCATAGCAAGAAGAATAAACAACAAACTGAAACCAAAAGTTTTTCGATATGATGGCCTGCAGTATATGTTGTGGCCTGTCGCAATGCAAAAGGAAAAATAAATAATGTTTCAAAAATCCACATCTTTCAAAATTCATACTTCCAAGGTTTTTTGGGAGTTAGAGTAGGTGGTGTGGGGTGAGCAGACCTTTGAAGATCTTTCAACTCCTGCAAGCTCCAGGCCTATGAGATGCAATGCCATCCTTTTAAGGGAATGACCATAACTTTGGTAGCCTTGCTTCTAATCCCTCCTCCAGACCCTTGTCATCAGAGATCAACCGGGCTGAGCCTTAATGTCCTCCACTCGCTGGCAAGGGCAGCTGCTAGCTTTCATGTATGTGAAGAGCCAGATGAATATGCTTAAATCTGCACGTTGGAGCAGGAATTGAAGCCTTTATCTTCATCTGTGTTTCTCAACAGTTCCGCAGTATATGTATGATCTCTGAGAAATTATCAGTTACACTTTAGAGCTCCTGCTTAATGATTCCCATTTTACAGAATGCATTTGAAGCATTTGTTAGAAAATGTCTTTGATCACAATGCCCAAAGAGCACAATGCCTTAGATTTTACAAAAAACAGCGCAAAGAGACCCTAAGTGCCTGTTGTCTTTGCCGTCTCTCAAAACTATCACATTTCATTAGCAACAATTCAGTTCTATTGTGAGATACAGCATTTGAATACTTTTTCTATGATTTCTCAAATCTCTGTCGTTTGAGGTTGAACTTAAAAAAGGGATCACATTGATCACGGTCCAGGGTGTTTCAAAGCAGAGAGTAATCGCGAGTGTTTAATTTTATCTGTTGCAGTATGCATTGCAAGGCGGCTGTGTAATCAAGCCTGTGAACTCGACATCTGAAGGAAGGATTCTGTTTCTGATCACATCCCTATTGAAGTCCATCCATTCGCTGAACATGGATGTGTTGACACTCTCAAGCTTGCTCTCCTTGGTATGTGGCCGTCAAATTAATACATCTACTTGACATAATGCTGTGTATAGTTTTTCAGCTGATGTCTAGTGTTTGTAGCAGTACCGGGGGCCTCACGGGGCCACATTTTAGAAAGCCGTAAGTGAGGACGCACAGCGATCTCAGCGTTAACCTTCAGCGTTACAAGAGCACCCCAGGGCCTAACTCTACAATGATGGATGTAGGGTGGCGGGGGGTTAGGGGGGCCCACACACAACCCAGGAATTCCCCTTGGGCCTTTTCAATTACAGTTAGACCAAGCTCCACACTGTGATGATATGTTGCTTTAAGGCTGTGACATTAATGGAGGGGACAAATGTGATTTGGTGAGGTGCTGACCCTAAAGTGCATGACACAGACAGAAGCACTCTCATGGTGCGGAGGCAACAGGAAGAAATGCAAGCTAACCTATTGTTGCTTTATTTATTTACAGTCATCAATAAAATAAACCAAAGGGCCATTTAGTTCATCGTGAAGCTAAAGAACTATTGATGGAAATAGTTTATCATTAGCTACAGGCTAAAGGGAGCATGAGAGAGAGTAATTAGCCACTGGAGCAGCTTTGAGGTGCCCAGGTAATGGATTTAAGAGTGGCAAAGGGAAAGTGACAGACTGTCCCTTCATCTTTTTCATGATCAATAAGGCAGCCTAACCTTCTATTGGACATATACTTGATATGGTAATGGGATGTACCATGTGTGTTGCTGCGTAGGTGTGTGTGTGAGAGACCTTGTGCACATTTAACATCAAAACCAGCTGCAGTGTCTTTTTTGTCCCAGCACTCAGCACTATGCCAGTATCACTGCTGACTGAAACCTGTGAAGTTTAAGCCCATCAACAGATGACTTTCTAAGAGAACAAGTCACAACTGACTGTATCTATTTTTGTATGCAGGGAATAATCCCCTGTTAGGAGACAGGGGATGGAAAATCCATCCTATATGCGCCAAAAGTGTTTCATTGTTCCTCCAGGACCATTATTAAAGTGCAATCCTGTCTCCTAGAAATTACATTGATTACTAAATTGTTTTCATAATTAAGTTGTGGTGAGTGTGGTGGATGGCAGACGTACATAGTGCAGGACTTTAACATGTCCGCACTCCTGCAACAAAAGTGCTTGGTTAAGGTTAGGGAAAAATCTTGATTTTGGGTCAGGTTTAGGCAACCAAGGTGCTTTGGTGGAGATTAGGGAAAGATCGTGATTATGGGTTAGGGTGAGGCAACAAACGCACTTTGGTTGAGGTTAAGCAAAGATCATAATTTTGGGTAGGTTTAGGCAACTACAGCACTTTTGTTAAGGTTAGGGAAACATAGGCTTAGACAACAAATGCTCTTTAGTTAAGGTTAGGGAACAATGATTTTGGGTAGGTTTGGCAACTACAGCACTTTGGTTGGGGAAAGCTTGTGATTTGGGGTTGGTTAAAGCGCTTTGGTTATGGCTGGGCAAAGATTGCGATTTTTGGGTAGATTTAGGCAATAAAATCACTTTGGTTAAGATAAGAGAAAGACCGTCTTTTCAATTAAACAGTAATAAAAAAAAATCTCATGTCTCAAGTCCTTTCTGACTTGTGCTGTAGTCACTACGACTGGATAGAGTATTGCTCTGCCTGTTTTGCCTGAAAACAAATAAAAGACATCAGTGTAATTTTTGTGACTTGCCAGGTCTATTAACTAGCAACATTTCCTTATTATGTTAATAGAAAACATGATTTGGTCGGCATTGCGTTTTCCTTAAAACGTTTCTGCAGTTGCAAATTAGTTGTATTTAAACACCATGTCTAGGAGACAGGGCTGTAAAGTGGCACATGTCTGTGGTAATCAGCACTTGTCCTCAGCTTCACTCCAGTAGCTGATACATTATCAGTACTGTTGCTGTTGTCAGTGCCATTGTACTCCTTCAGTTATATAATTGACAGAATTATGCAACCCATCTGTGCAACTGGGGTGTGTCTCAGAAATATTAATCTGCAACAAAAAGAACAAATTCCCTTGGAAATGCGGTGCCTGCAGTATAACAAATACAACATCCACGCCCCACTTTGACAGATATCAGGTCAATGCCAAAACAAAATCTGATATCTGAAAAAGAAGTTGTGTGTGGAAGAGAAGAGTTTACTGTAGAAACAGTGACAGTCTTGTTTGGAACTGTACAATATCTGAAAGTTTTAAGAGCACTAGGATAAAAAGCCTAGATATAAATGAATTGCTAAAAACATATGCATACACTGTATTTGACCATTATTGATCAAACACGTCATTAACTATGCTCTGTACATTAACTTAATTCAGAATAAACCACGTGATGGGCCATGAATAATGCCAAGGAGCCTGAGAGGAAAAAAGGCCAGTCCCTGCCTCCCTGCAGCTGTACTGTAAGTACCAAACCGTGTTTTTTTTATGCATGTGTTTTGGAATGTTGTACATTTACTTCCTTTTATCAACACACAAAGTAAAGATACCAGCCAGTTACATAAAAAAACAGAGCAAGCGGATCAGGAGCCAGCGTGGGCTGTTGGTAATGTGAACAAGATGCCAGAGGCAACGTGAAGTCACTGACATAATTATCTAAACATGTTTTATTATTCATCTCCATAATAAAACAGACTCTGCTGTTGCTGCATGTTGTAAATCCGTCACCGAAGATGCCTATAGATCAGATCTGATCAGATCATAGGTGTTGATATTAATTTATGCTTTTTTTTTTATTAGTTCAGTTTAATTTGTGGGCAGCCTGAGCAAGGATAGAGGCTAATAAATGTCTTTTATTGTCCCCTGAGAAAGCCAGATGTTGGGGGTGGAGTAGTGGTGTGTGTGTGTGTGTGTGTGTGTGTGTGCGTGTGTGTGTGTGTGTGTGTGTGTGTGTGTGCGTAAAGTTAAAATGAAACCTAGGCCGCAGCCGCAGCGTGGATGACTGAAGTCCCTGTATTCTAGCTCACAGATCACAGAAGTTATGAAAGACTGCTCTTTGATCATTTCCATTTCTAAAATAATTTCCTTTGAACATTTCAAGTCACTTGTGCTTTTATTTATAAAGCCTATTTAGACAATCAAGGGGTTGAAAATAATTAGGCTCGCGAGCACATGAGTGTGGACATGTATTCCCTTTCAATCAGTTAAAACCAGCTCTGTTAATTAAAGTTCTGAGCTGTTACTCTGCCCAAATAATTTTCTTATTAGCTGCTGCATTCCTTAGATCTGTTGTCAGCAGAGCATATTTTCTTTTGGTTGCTCCTTTCTGTTTTTTCTTTTCTCTCACAGAAATCCCACTGACCCATATAGTTGATCTCATTTTTGAAGCATATAATATAGATTTCAAGTTAAGAGAACGCATGGAGGCTCTATTATTAGTCCCATTTGAGGTGCACAGCCTCCTTCTAGGTGCTGCTGCGTGTTGCTGAATTCCCCAAGTGAAGGCATTACCATCTCATTTGGGTAAGGGTGAGATTACCTCATGCAACTGAGCTGTTTCATCACAGAAAATGCAGGGGGAGCTGAGCTGTCGTTGCCACTGCTCACTGTTTATACAGGCGGCTGAACATTCCAGATACATTTCACAAACATCACACATGACAACTTGTGATGCCACCTTTACTGATGTTTCCCTTGAAAGGTCTCTCACTAACAACAACATCCTATTGATCCTCAGCACCATTTTAACAACCTCCTCACACCCTCTCACACATACACACCTGAGCGGGTATATGGATTGAAAATGTTAGCAGTTAGCAACAGGCTAGCTTTTTTTTTTTTTTTTTTTTTGCCACCGTTGTCAATTAAGGCCCAGTCATTGTGGGATCGGCCCTGGAGGAGTCCTGCACAGGCAGGCAGAGAGTGATGAAGATCAGTAGTGTAAATAACGGCTCATCCCTCAGTGCTGAATTAATATGCAATACTTACATTTTTGTGCTGATTAAAAGGCTGTGGCACGTGATGAGCTATCAAAACAAGAAATAGACTACTCGGATTAAAATTCTGCTTTTAATTGGATAGATGAAAGGAGCAATTAGTTGCAGTTGAGTTAAGTTCTTTTTTTTCAAGTCAGCTTGTCCTCATTTATTAGAAAAAAGGGAAAAAATAATAATGCATTTTAACCATACTCTCTTCTTTGTCTTAAAGGACTTTATTTACGCTGAGTGGCCACTTTATTATGTACACCTGTGGAATCTACTGCATTACAGTACAACAGCTCTGCTATAAAGTCTACCTTTATAAAGGTGATCATGTCCAGTTTTTGCTGATATTGTTGGACATTTGTATATTCAATTATATGTTTATGACCGAGGTCATAATTAAAGGTGGTGTACTGAACTACACTAAACTGATATTAGAAAAATCTCTGAATATAATCATCACCACTAACTTCGACTTCAGTACTCAAACATATACACGTAATAACACCTCTATGGCAGTGTTGAAAAAACTGAGCACAAGAGGCAATCGTTTAACCAGACTTTATGGCAGCACAGTTGTATTGGATTATGTGAGACTGTAGGTGTGTCTAAGAAAGTGACCACTGACTGTATTTCTATGTCAGCAGTTTAATATATGTATCTACAAAACTAATGCGCTCAACTAATACAACAGTAATAATTTACTTGAAGTCCCTCTATAGCATTCATAAACAGTAAATTTACTTTTATTAAGTACTGTACCTTAGTACAAATCGGAGGCACTTGCACAGTACTTAAGTATTAATTAATTTTATGTGGATTTTATGTAGATTCATACTTTTACTCCTCCACTACATCTCAGAGGTAAATGATGTACGTTTTACTCTACTGTTTGTCTGACAGCTTTAGTTACTTTTCAGATTTGAAATTTTTCATATCTATTTTGTCCAGTGAAAACCATGTATCTCCAACTTTTTTGAATTTGAATATTCTCTGATACATTGAAGGATTAAGTGTCCCTTTATGGTTTGAATAAACCTAAATAAACTGGCAAAAACCCCTGTTGGATTAGCTGGAAAGTACATTGTCACAAAGCTGAAAACAGGGCTGTTTTTCTGAGCTGGTGAAAAATGGACTTTTTAGAGATACATGGTTCTCACAGGACAGCGGTGCTACAAACATTATGATCTTATAGAATATGATGCATTCATTGCTGCAGATTAAACTACTCAACAGTATATAAAGTAGTTAAAATGAGCTCTGCCTTAAAAATCTACAGCATTAAAATGCAACATACATACAGCAGTATTTGTAAAAGTAAAACACTTACAGAAACCATTTTACTGCACAATGAGCACTTTTACTTTTGATACTGTAAGTACTTTTTTCTAATAATACTTTCATACTTTTCCTTTTACTTGCAAAAGAGTGTTTTTACAGTGTGTTATTGATACTTTTACTTAAGTAAAGGACCTGAATGCTTCTTTCATCACTGATTATACTGTAGTTGTGAGAACATTTTAAGGGTTACTCCATGTATAGTTTTTGCCAATGATTGTAACATTTATGACAATTTTAAATTATTACAACTGTGTTTTACTATATTGTCATTCATTTTGACATTTTTGTTAAATACTTGATTCTGATTGGTCAATTTCGTCATTCTGCAGTCTGTTATTTCTGAGTAACAGACTGTTGCTATGGACGCAGTTCTGATCATAGACTTTGGAGAAGCAATAACATCAATTTTAAGTCAGTAAAAATCATTTTTAATCAATAAAATCACATTAAAATTATTATGTTCTTTCAAATTATCATTATTTTGTAATAATGAACCACTCACTATATATTATCTCTATACATATACTGTTTATGAATGCTAAATAGGAGCAGAAATGACCATAACATCTCTTTAAAACAGTTTCAACAAAAAATGAACACCATAAAGTTCACAATGTTTTGATAATATTTTATTAGATTTAATCAGTTTGACCTTTGTGTACCTAATAAAATGACACTTGAATATGCTTAGCTCATGCTATGTTATTATTTTGAAACAAAACAAAAAGTTAGTCAGAAGTTCTCAGAGATCTCAGGAGGACTTGTGCAATGTATATGACACTGTGTATAAACAGCCTATATCACTTTTCACTTTCTCTCTTTGGACAGAAAAAGAAACCTTCTTCCCACTTGTTGGCCTCCGTCCTGCTCAGCCAATATATGTGTTGCATCCATACTGTTTATTCTATAGCCATGAGGCACTTGTTTTAGAGATGCACACTTTCAAACGGGTGGTGTGGTGGCTGTTGGAGTCTGAGGGGCAGGGCTGCTCTGCTGTGTTAAAGGATATGTTTCCTGTTGTGGAAACGGGGGCGAGATGACCAGTGGTGTCGTTCTGTTATTGCACCGACCTTACTCATCAATCAGAAATCAAAGCGTTGACAGTTGCCAACATTAAAGGGCTGCTGCTGGCGTTTCCTGTGCCAAGAGGCTTCTTTCTGCTGAGCATATTAATACACTGTAGGTCACAAGGAGCCTCATCACTGATCATGAAGGGAAGCATAGATACTCCTGAGCCACACCAGGCAAGATTCCAGTCGATACTTGTGCTGGAACATAGAGTCATCAAAGACTGAGCAGTAGTGGACTGCTGAAGTGATTGAAGTGGTATGGGACTTTCTTTTAATCAACCAGGAATTGAAGAATTTTATAAAAACAAGACATGGATTGAAAGAAAATAAGATAACATGAGTTTAATTGAGGGATCTGTTTAGGCAGCATATAAATAGATAAATCAAAGAATAGTTTTACTTATTTATACAATTATTTGTTTGAAAAGTGAAGCTTTACTTATAGTTTGTAGACTGTTTGCGTGGTGCCTAAAGGCCTGGAGACATATTTGTATTCCAGACTGATTTGGGGATTTGGCTTCAGAAATAAACCTCACATTAAAAAAAAGAAGAGAAAGAAGAAAATATCCAATAAAAGTAACCAGGATGTCACAGCTGCCAGTTGCAGGCTGTGTCAAAAAAAAATAACACTTTTTATCCGGATTCCACTCATCTGCGTTTAGGTATGTTCACTGGGTGTTTCTCCGCCCCTTTTGGGATTTTGATTCAGGCAAGATGTCTGTTTATCTGAACAACCAGCAGAACTTCAGCAGAGCCTCTTTTGCATTCAAAATTGTGTCTTTAACATCTCAAGGAAGTCAGGTTAACAATCAAACTAACTGCTGTAATTCTCTTTGATCTGCTGCTTTATCCACACAGTAATAATCACATTCATTTGACTGTAATTTGCACCAAACATTAGAGTTGATTATTTACCTCTAATTCACCTTTATGCATTTTTGACATTTTTTATTTTAATTATTTTTTGTAGTGACTTAAAGAATTAGAAGTAAAATGTACAAATGTGTGTGATTTGACATGTAAATTTGAAGTGTGCTTATCATGTTTATTAGATTTTTTATTCAAAATTAGAACCAAACTGATATGCTATTTTTAAGATTGATACAATACTGATTTTAGAGGAGAGAATTCACTGATTACCGATATGGTGGCCAATATAGTGAATTTTTGAGCTTAAAAAATATACCTTTCTATGTGGATTGTGCACCAATATGACTATGCAAAGGCACTCAGAAGGCTGTTTTCTTAAACAAATAACTTTATTCAAGAATATTTTATATATACTGTATATATATATACATAAATGTTCCCCATTTTGTTTCTATTTATTTTTTAGAACACTTCAGAACTCATAAACAAAAGTTCTTCTGCCTTTAAATTAAGAGTTGAATGAATGTACTGAACAGAGTTCAATCAACTCATTAACTTAAGTTTCTGAAGAAACATGATCAGTATATTAGCAGACTTCCCAGCATGCATTGTTTGAGAGTTAAAACTCTGCTGAGACCCTTCTATTTTATAGTTTGATGAAAACATATATGATAAAAACTCACTGTGTGCCTCTAATACACTTTAAGATCAGTCATGGTTGCTTGTTTTCACAATCCTGAAAAGACTAAAAGTTATTAAATTATGGTGAATGTAAAAATATAATGACTTTTTGTCAGTTGTTGGTTCATTGGCAATTAAACATTTTCTCGTGCACAACTGAAATAATACTTTATATGACTAGAAAAGTTTTGTTTTGAATCATTACAAAATTACCTTAACTTGTCTTTTCAGTCAACTTAAATTTTTAAGGCAGTCTGGACACTAATGTTTTTTCAAGTACAGTGCATGCTGTATTAGAAATGAATAAGCAAAATCCATATGTTCATCTGAAAATATATATGTCTGCTAGAAAAAGTCCAGCATGCTGCTGCTTCACAGCATCACCAGTGACTAGTGCTGTTTTGGAATGGGCAGCAGCTCTTAAAATTGACAACAAATCCCCACTTAGACAAAATATGTGCAGCATAACATGCATGTTTTATGATGTCAGTAACAAGACATTCTGAGTTGGCACAATGTCCTAAGCAATGTAGTTTATGCCTTTACCAGCATGTAGAGTAACTTAATTCTTATGCAGAGACTGTGATTTAGCCTTTTTCGTGTGTACCAGGACATGTTTATGGGCTAATAGGCCTTTGTTAGTAGTACTCTATTTATTTAATACAATTGTAGTGTGAACAGAAGGAATAATAAACAGGCTGACTAAACATACGATTCTTCTTTTGGGCTGAGAAAACCTTGTGTAAGGACACAAAAGGGGGACGTTTCCACTGCGGAAAGTAAATTCTTTTGAAGTGGAACTAATCATCTGAGGGATGGTTCTCGTTGTCCTAACAACGCAGCTGAATTGGAATGAGCCTTCTTTTTTGTGGAAGATATGTTTTCTTTTTTTCATTCAGAACTGATGATGATAGTAGTTTCACGCCCTGTCCACCCACATTGTCCGTCCAAACTTCTTTGCAGATAAGTCTTTACTCGGAGATGCCGAACACACGGCGGGTGACTCTTGGACTGTGACGTCAGCCTCACTCCTCTGTCTTCCAGCCTTTACGCTTTTTAATACCGTTAGAATGAAAAGGGAATCTCACAGCAAATCCTCTCCAATAACAGTTCTTTCTTAGAGTGTGAAAAGATCAAGACTTTTAAACTACTCCTATATCATAATGTACCAGTCACTCTTAAGATAATGCTGCTCTAATGTTTCAAGTTTTAGCTGCTTTTAACAAAATTATGAGTTAAATATGTACAGTGTTCATTTTTATGTTATTTTTCCATCTTAGAATACTTTAATACTAGTCAAAATATTGTGTAATAAGTCACCTTTTTGTCTTATTTGTTTCTTTTTTATATCAGAGTATCTTGAATGCAGCAATTAAAGCTTTATTTACATTTATTCTAGTGTAAAAATCTGAACTATAGTGGGTATTTTTATCTGTTCAGCATTTTTTAAAAGTTATGCAACTTCAAGTTGTATTAATTACTTGCTTCTTATAAGTGGAGATCTGAATTATTATGTTGTTTGTTTTTTTACATTAATAGACTGAACAAGGTTGAAGGTGTGAAGGATTTTATTCTTATCTCAATGTTATTAACCTCAAATTGAGTAAAATTAAAAATGACCATAAAGAAAATAGAATTAAAGATCTACTGACATTTGCATGTGTTGTACTTTGAATGTCAGTCAAATGACATAGGTCTAAATTAAGGCTATGTATAGCAAATTAAGCTATTCTCTGTGAAGGGTTAGCCAGTCACTTATATAAATTAGGTTAACTATTCCTTTCACATGTCAATATTGCCAATTCTACACTGTAAAAAATAACTGTTTTAACTTTAAAAAAGTTTGTGTCTGGGCTGCCTCGAATTTTCAAGTTGACAGAATTTGACAAGACAAGTTAAGGTAATTTCATAATGATTCAAAATAAATGAACTTTATGAGTCAAATAGACTTGATACAGTTGTACTTGAGAAAACATTTTCAATAAGCTGAAGTTGAAATCATGTCATTGTGAAAACAAACAACCATAATTTATCTTCAAGTGTATTAGAGACCCAGAAAGTTTTTGTCATATAAAAAAGAATGCTCTCAGGAGAGTTTTACACACAATGCATGCTGGGAAGGCTGCTATTATGCTGATCATGTTTCTTTAGACACTTAATTTAATGTGTTGACTGAACTCTGTACAGTACATTCATTCAACTCATCATTTCAAGTCAAAATACTTTAAGTTAGAAGAACTCTTGTTTTTGAATGATGAAGTATTCTAATAATAAATAATAGAAAAATTAAGCTCAATTAACTTGAATAAATAAAACTTTTTATACTTACATTGAGTTAATGAGAAAAGAGTAGTTAATTCCACTAAATTCCTGTCTGATTTTTTACAGTGTATTAAGTTGCAGCAGTGAATGCAGGAGACTGTAATGTTCCTCTTACTGAAGATAATACATCTCATTTACAAACCTAGTAAGCAATTATTGGCTGGAATGATGAGCTCGCTGATTCACCGTGACAACCCTTTTGTCTGGAGCTGAAGGGACGTAACTGAGGGCTCCAGCTTCTGTCCAGGGTCTCCTCATGCGCCCTCAGGGAATTTAGAAAGGTAACTTTGGCCCTCTGACCTCAGACTGGGAAAATTCCAATCTCTTACCGTTACTAAATCTTTATCTTCACACAGGCTGTACAGCTTGGCCTCTCTTGAGTTATAAACTGTCGGCCTTTCTGCTAGTCCTATAGTCATCCAGCCGTTTTATTGTCTCAGTGGGGGGGCACAGAGTTCAGGCAGCAGTCATCCCCAAAACAGAGGTGAACTGTTTGGGGAAGCGTCCCGGCTACTGTGCTAACTTATCATCCAGATCTGTCGAGTCTTTGAAGGAGCACACAAAAACAACACAGGGTGGATTCTTCATTGTAAACGAGTTGTAGATTTTAGTGTGCAGACGGTTTGTCACAAGAATAAACAAACTTAAGTATTTCAAATTGAATTGACCCCCCAAAAAAGCTGCTGTTGCTCTTGTTATAGGTTTAAAATATTCACCTCTTTATCTCAAATAAACAGATAATCTATCATCTGAAACACCATCATCATTTGAATGAAAATGTTAGCACTGAACCATAAATTAAGATTTAACCATCATCACAACAGGGCCCCCAGAGCTTATGATGCATTTTTACTATTCATACTTCTTCTTCGCTCTATTCAAAGCTTTCCTACTGTGTTTTACTGCTTATTATACAGGCAAACTTCTGATGGCTATATAAGCCTACATTATTCATAAATCCTCTCCTAGATGATTTATTAATTGCGATATTGTACTTTGCAGAGAAGGACATCCATAGAACAATAGGTTTCAGATTTATGTTATGATGTAAAAAAAAATCAAATCAAACAGTTTTTCAGCTCTTCGCAATAGCAGCCTGTTGGCAGTGAAGTCATGAATGTAGCCGCAGATTTGGCAAACAAATTAGACCCAATACGAGTCTGTGTTGATAACTATAGTGAATTATTTGTATTACTGAGAGGCAGGTGGCAGCCAAATGAATGAAGTCATTCTCAGTCAAAAACTAATTTAAGCGCAGTGCAGACTTGCGCTCAGCAGTCGTGATGATGTTCAGTTAATGCAACAGCTTTTCACACACCAGTTTAAGTGTATTAAGGCTGCTGAAGCGAGATTTTGCAGCAGTGTGTTTACAGTGATGTCACGCAGGGTTGCAGCAGTGACAGGAGAAGACAACTCTGTCTTCCTCAGCTGAATAACAGCGAGAATTATCTATAACCTTTTTTTCCTAATTGATGAAACAAATGTTTGGATGTTGAGTCTGTTTTGTCCCTGTCTGCCTGCTGTACACTGCCTGCTCTCTGTGCTGAAGCCTCACTAGCTCACACACGCTCTGTTACCGAGCGGAGCAGGTTAAGGCAGGACACAGCGCATAAGCTCGTGGCAGACTTGAATGTAGGCCATTTATAGTTCCTGTTGGTTAGAAGAAATTCAGCCCTTTAGAGGATACGAACTTAGAATCCTCAAAGAACCTAATTTCTTCTTTCCAGCTAGAAATTGCCTCTTTTAAAGCTCACTGAAAGCACGCTGTATTCTAAACTTGGACGAAGAGGCTGATGTCCTAGAAATGCAAAATGGTTAGCGATAGCAATGCCCAGGAATACGTTTTTTTTTCTTAACAGAGCAATTGATCAGTTGTGTTGCATTATCTGCATATCTTCCAAATATCCCTTGGCGTACTTTGTCATTTCTGCATGCCATGCGGTAGCTGGTTGCCATTGTCATTATGGCAGACTGGGAGCCGGGGAGAGGACGCCAGCACTGTGCCAGTTGGCTCAAGTAGTGAAAACACAAGGCAGACACAGCACGATTCTAATCTTTATCGTTCCAGACACGAAGGTCACTTTTGTGGCGATTGCAGTTTTCATGCGGCCCATTAGTCACAAGACAGATTCCATACACTAATGTATGGATCTATAGAACCACATACGGCAGACTGTAACTCTCGCTGCTCTCTGTGAAGTGTGTAGTGAAGTGAGTTAAGGACAAGATTTAGCTCGTTTACACTATTTAAATGTGGATTTTCCTCTTAAATTAAGGGGGAAAGATTGAGGTCAAGTTATTCAGACATGTTTTGCAGTGTTACGTAACACTGGGCGAGCCAGGGCCACTACAGTGATCAAGCAAACAGAAATTGAACACAAATCTGTTATTAAGATGTAAGCTATCATCAGAGATGGTAAATAAGTAATTGGATATCTTACTTGTGATATTTCTTCTGCATTTTCCCCAAAATTCATATGAATGCATATGTACAGATAGTACACTGTAAAAAACATACATGAATTTAGTGGAATCAACCAATCCTTTTGTATTAAAGGCATAATCCGCAACGTATAGACTCACATGAATATAATCCCTTTCAAGCATCACTTATTACCTACTAGAGGTGTGTGGTGGTGTCTGTTTTTGTGGATACCCTGCCCTTTGCTTTCCTTATTTTTTTCTTGTTGTTGCTGATGTTGCTGATGTTGTTGTTGTTGTTTTGCTGTGCTTAAAACATTTCACCAACCAAAAATGTTGGCATTTGACGTCTTGATGAGTTTCCAAACAGCTTGGTCAAATCCCACCGACTGTACCTTTAACTTAATGTAAATATACAAGTTTTATTTATTGAAGTTTATTAAATTTAACACTTCATAACTTATGAACACGAGCTCCTCTAACTTGAATTCTTTTGACTTGAAGTGATGAGTTGAATGAATGTACTATACAGATTTCAAATTTAGTAAATTTAAGCTCTTTGTGTGAGAGAACTGACTTTTCAAACTAAGAAAATGTGAAAGGAAATCAAATGTGTTTGTAATGGTCATCAGTGTGACTGAACAAATGTTTTCTCAAGTACAATTGTATCATGTCTATTTGACTCAAAAGGTTCATTTGTTTTTAATAATTAAAAAATCAGCTTAATTTGTCTTTTCAAATTCAGCTTGAAAATTTGAAGGCAGCCCAGAAAAATATTTTTACGTTAAAGCAAATAGTTCACTTTTACAGTGTCCAACCTGCAATATTTACATGTAGGGAAGGACTAGTTGACGTAGTTTATAATTTATAATAATTGACTGGCCAAGTTTTCAAAAAGAATTGTTTATTAGGCTTAGTAGAATGCTATGTCATTTGATTGACATAGTCAAAGTACATAGCATGCAACTGTCAGCTGGTCTTATACTGTATTTCCTTTATTGTCATTTTTTAATTTAATTTATTTTAGTTTGATGTTTATTTCACTGGGATAAGAATAAACAACCAGCGCTTTTGATCATGTTCTGTCCATCAATATCAGGAAATAACAACACAATAATTAAGAATTTTACAGCAGCACAGACTCTAACATTTTTGAAGCTACTACTAGTTTTACCTGGTTATGAAACAGTCTCAGTTTATTACTGATGCCTCTATATGACCTCCACAAGTTACTGAGACCATCCTCAAGAAGATTGGCTATTTCTACATAGTAATTCTTAATAGCTGCCAGGTCAGACTCTCCTCAAAATCAGATGAAACAAGCCCATGTTTACATTACATTACATTTTTGTTGGCAAAGTGTTTGAAGAGGAGATTTTTATTAAGATGCTTTTATTTTTAGGTTCTATTCTGTGGTTGTGATGGTAGAAACACTCTGCTTTTGTCCACAAGGACCTCAAAATTCAACAAAATATGAAAGTTGCTTGTAATAGCTTTAAGGTAAAACAAATATATTTTTTTTACAGTGTAGAAATGTTTGTTCACAAGAGGCTTGTCATGATTTTTAATTTAACGAGTTGCAGCTATTTAACCGTTCCAAATGAAATAAATGCTGCTTTCATCTTTGCTGTGCTGCATTCTCTGTACCTTACAACAAATTAAAAAAAAAAAGCATGTGTGCTTTAACTTATTGTATAGCTTTATCAGTTTTCACGCAGCTCTCCAGCCCGTGGACCTATCCTCCTGGTGGTGCTTTGCTCGGTAGACAATAGTCCTGCAAATATCAGGGGCCAAGTCATTATCTTCTGCTCAGCAGGTGTAGACATTATTGGAGTGTTGAACTAATGATATGTAATGAGCTCTCTGTGACACATGTCTAGCCACCCTTACTATCATGGGGCCCATTAATAGATAACAGCATCATAATTAGCTTCGTTGGGAAGCCAAACCTAAGCTTATAAATATATCAAACTATATTTAAGTTGTGTGCGCAGTTTCACATGCTGTGTGTTCCTGCACCGGGCCAAAAACTGAATTAATCTTGCTTTTACGGCTATTTGGTGGATTTAGTTTGTGCATAAACATGGCGATGCTTGCATACTATCAAAGCACTGATGCTATACCGAGTATTCACATCGCTGACAAGTGGCCTTTCTAAGTGCACACATGTGCAATTGTCTGTAACGACTTTTCTCTTTTAAACAAACACCAAGAAAATGATTCCATGACTAACAGAGGGGTGAGTCATTATTTGTCAGTGTCTTCAGTGTACTCAGTAAATTGAAAGCCCAGGACACAAATACATGGCTGTCTTAAAAATTTATATTGGAAATGGTTTTGATGTTGTACCCCACTGCAAACACTTTCAGCCTTCTGCAGGTCTCCTAGCAACAGCAAACAAAGGCAGGACCCATCTCAAGTTTCCCGTGGAGCGGCCAGTCCGGCGTGCCTTTGATCTTGACTGGGAAAATAGCTGAGTGGGCACTACTCGCATTTGTCTTTCATTTACTCCAGCCCCCCCGCCCCTCTCCCAAAATGTTCCCTCAAACAGCCAAATCTTCATCTGTCCCCAGCAACCAACACCCCTCCTGGATAATCAACCATAGCAAGGGAAGTCATTGAAGCACTACAAAGTTTAGTTGAAATTGGACGTTTTCGTTTTGCTACCTTTAGCATTTGTGCTTCTTCTGTGCAGGGAAGTGAGTGTGTGTACCGAGATGGTGTTTTATCCTTTGTTTCCATTGTCTCAGTGTAGTCTTACTGCTGAATTTATCAACCTGTGCCTCAGGGCTTTGAAATGAAAGCCTTAATAAACGCAATAAACAGTGCCTTTAACCTTTCCTTTACAAATCTTTTCAACTTCATGAACTTGGACCAAACTGAAAATACTACTTTTATTCCACAAAACTCCCAGTGCCCATAAAAAGGTGGGCACACAGTGGAGCTGATGTGGATTTTAAAAGTCTGCCAAACACTGCTTTTATTTTGAATTCTACGTCTAAAAAACAGAATGCACACAGGAAAAGGAATATTTGAACGTGTTTCCTTGCGTTTAATAATAAAGCTTTCGAAGTAAGTCCCAGGAATCAAAATATAAATAAGTCCCTCATTCTATTCATGACCAAGGATAGATATGGCAATGTATCTTAGAGCTACTGAATGTTATCTTTCTCCAGTGCTCTGCTCTGCTTTCATCCAAAACAGCTCAGACAGCTCAGGAGATTTAACAAATTGAAGTGTTACACACTGTTTTGGTGTAATTTACTGTAATTGATGTTTCTATCTAGTGCCGAGGCCTTCTAAAGCAATTGCTTGTGTTTGTAGAAAGACATGCAGCCCAGTGGGGTGTATTGACTCAAGCTGTTGACTAATACTGCTCTATTGGCATGTTTTAATGCTCTCCTATTGTTTGACTAACAGACTCCTCTGTAAAGCTAAAAGCACACCTTACACACTGCTTAAGATGCAATCAGTTTTACACTTTATTTAACAAAGTAGCAGTAAACCAGAAATAAACAAGATTTCTTGTGGTTTGAATGGGTCAGCATTTGTTTTCTAACCTGGTTCTGTATCTCTACTTATAAACTGGATTTAAGACACAACTTACACTGATCAGTACATCTCATGTTAACCGCAGTGATGATTATTTTTATAGTTTTTGCAAGAAGAAGATAATATTTTTTAAAGTTACATTGTCTGAAATGCAATAACCTCAAACAGCGACATGGACAGAACAGCTGCTATTTATCCATCCAGATTATTTGGTGTGAGTTGCAGCGTTTTGGAGATATTGGTTATAGACATGTCTGCCTTCTCTGAAATATAATGGGACTAAATGCATTTGAAATACTCAACAGCGATGTCTCTTTCCAGAAACCATGACCCGAGTTACTCAAGAGAATCCACAGACCTTGTTGTGAGCACTTTCAACTAGGAACTACTTTCTTTCAATGGTAGAATCTCCCTTTCTGCTAGAAGGAAAGTAGTTCTCACATGAAAGTGCTCACAGCAAGGACTGTGCATTATTTTGAGTAACTCAGTCATGATTCGTGGAAAGAGGCATTGCTGTCAAGCTTTTCAAATGTTTTTTTTTGTTTGTTTTTTTTTTTTGGTGCTTTGAGCACCACAAGCTGAGTGCGATATAGTCCCATCACATTGGAGAGAAGGCAGACATTTCTCTGACCGACATCTCCAAAACTCTTCAACTCACAACAAAGCAGTTTAGGTGGATAAACAGCACTACAGGAAAAAGAAAAACATATACAGTATAGTCTTGATTTTGGGATGAACTGTCCCTTAAAGTGTTTTATGGTGCTCTGGACTAGTTAAAAACTAGAGGTTGGCTGATTAGGCTTATAATGTACAGAAGTATGACTACTTAAAATCACCAATATACACTTCAACAATCAATCACAGTTTGCTATAATAGTCCATGCAGTATCATAAGTTATCATTGTATATGAAGTACTTGTTCATGCATCTTTAATAGTGCATGTTTCATCATCATAATGTTTCATTTTTGATGGGAAGTAAAGTGTAGGGGAAACTTTCTGAGCTCATAGGAGTGATGATTATTAAGATTATTTTTCCAGAGTGTTCACTGTATTGTAGATACAATGGTTTGACTTAACATAACCTAAATTAGCAGTTTCTCAAGTTTAATTTAATCACTCATGCTACCTTCAAGGCCATATTCTAAAACATTTTGCCATGTAATGGTTCTTTGAGGTGGGGACAGTTGTAACAGTTCTTTAAAATGATGAGAGTTTCTGCATTATGTGCATGAAACACTTTGCAAGCTCAAGGCCAAAAGAAGTGTGAGTCAAATGTGTATGTTGTCAGTTCCGGGCCCAAAAACCCCGCACCACAAGGGCAGCTGTCTACATTTTTCCGTCCGTCTATACTGTCCCTACACACACATACACATACATTTAAAGATTTAGAAGAAATGTTTTTAGTGTTTTTTGTTCAAAAC